>PITA01003747.1:0-134005 GCA_004023965.1 Spilogale gracilis
CCCCCCGCCCCGAACCATTTTTATTTCAGGAAGAGGAGAGATGAGTATGAGGGAATACACTTACAATAGAAGGGAAGGTTTTACCCAGCAGATTCAATTTAGCCTAAGGAATAACACAAATGTGCAAACATAGTTTTAAGCACTTAGAACCCCTAACAAAACCTTGGATGAAATGAATCAACAAATAATTCATCAAAGAACTCCATTTTTTTTTCCTAAGGACCTGGAAGAATAAAAATTGTGGAGTTGTGTCATTTAGGGAGTTTGAACCTTCACCAAAGAAAAAAGATTTAAACACATTCATAACAGTTCATGAATGAAATTTAATAGTACAAATGTTGTGATGGTTAAAATTTATGTGTTCACTTGACTGGGCCACAAGGTGTCTGGACATTTGGCCAAATGTTCTTCTGAATGTGTCTGTACAGTTGTTTCTGGAGGAGATGAATATTTGAATTGGTAGACTGAATAAAGCCAATGGTTCTCCCTGATATGGGTGGGTCTCACTTAATCAGTCGAAGACCTGAAGAAGACAAAACCTCTGACCCTCTTGTGAGTATGAGAAAATTCCTCCTGCCTGGCGGTCTTGAACTGGGACATGGGTTCTCTTGGCCTTCAGACCTTCAGGCTTGTACTAGAATTGTATTATCAGCCCTGCCGCATCTCCACCTTGCCAATAGCAAATCTTGGGACTTGTCCACCTCCATAATCTCATACAATAAATCTCTCTCTCTCCCCCACCCCTCTTTTTCTTTCCATCTAGCTATCCAGCTACCGTCTAGCTATGCTCTGTTTCTCTGGGGAACCCTAACACAAGTTTACAGTGATATCTGTGTCCAGGACTCTACTGGCAAGTGACAGAAAACTGTGTACCCACATTACCTTCCACGAATGGCCATTCTGTAGATATGTGGCTTGGTTTTAAGCCTGGTCTTATACACTGGTTCAAATAATAGCAGCAGGATCAGTGTTCCTGATCTTTCCATTTCTCAATCTTATTTTCTTTGAGTACACTCTACTCTCACACAGACTTTTCTGTATTGGTCACAAGATGGCTCTTCTAAATTCTTATCTGAGGTGCATGTAGGATGGGATGTAAGTTGCCTGCCATCTGGAGCAAAAACTTCAAAGGTTTTATTTTGTCTCAGTAGGTCTGGTGGTTCACACGCACGTCTGTATGTGGCCAAGCAGATCTGATACTGCTGGGGGACACATGGCACTGAGCATTCGTTATGTACCTGCTGGGTGTGCCTGACAGCAAGGTCTGTCCTTCTCCTGAGCAGCTCTGGAGTTAGTCACGTGGGCAACCAAGTAGGCCAAGGTGCTAGAGTTTGACTGTTTTTGCGTGGGGGGAGTGGGAGGGAAACTTGTTGCTGACAACAGTGTTCTCTGCTTGCTCAAAATGTACTGGGCTCTAGCTTCTGAGTGTCTCTGCCGTAACACAACCCACTACACATGCAGATGTCACCTCTACCTCTGGAGCTGGAGCTTGGAAGACCAAAACAAATACACTGACACTTTAGCTACTGTTTTTACTCCAAGTGATAGGGGTGTGTGTGTGTGTGTGTGTCTGTGTGTCTGTGTGTCTGTGTGTCTGTGTGTGTGTCTCTCTCGCTGTCAAAGAGTCTTATGTTCTCTGTAAGCAGCCATGAAATGGTAGCAGGCTAACTTGCTTTCTTGCAAGTAGGATAAAATCTCGGAGCCTTTATGAATCTTGACAGATGTGCTGATTGACTCCAGTGCATTTCAACCTACAACACATTAACTGAGATGGGGAAGAGGAGGTCTCTTAGAGGAAGAATGGGCAGAGACAGCTGAAGGACAAAAAGATGGCGGGCAGGGAAAAAATTGTGAACCGTGCCGACTTGCCTCCAGGCTTCTGCCTCTATCGAAGATGCCGTAAGTCTTAACCCATTTAAACACTTGGGCAATTCCCCCTTCAGTTCTCCTCACTGGAGCCAAAACTCCATGAATACTTAACAGAATTCTATAGGACTCAGGCAAAGGGCCAAGGATCCTGTAGGTGCTTGTCTCTTGGAGAAGAACGCCTATGAGAAAGGAGGGGCATGGGCGCCTGGGTGGCTCAGTTGGTTAAACGACTGTCTTCGGCTCAGGTCATGATCCTGGAGACCCGGGATCGAGTCCCACATCGTGCTCCCTGCTTGGCAGGAAGCCTGATTCTCCCTCTCTCACGCCTGCTGCTTGTGTTCCCTCTCTGGCTGTGTTTCTCTCTGTCAAATAAATAAAATCTTAAAAAAAAAAAGAAAAGGAGGGCAGAACTTAATTGCTTTCTCCCATTTTAAGGAGGAACTTTTAAAAATATAATTTCAAACACAGTTAATATTAACAGAAATGAAACTAGAAGGAAATAAAAATGCACCCAACTCTGCCTCCTCCAAAAAAACCAAATTGTGTTTATTTGACCCCCTTTCTAGTTCTTTTTCATATGCATACATATTGTTTACAAAATCATACTAAAAATACAACACTGATATTCTTCATTCAGTGTGCCAGTTATTTGCCCATTTTGTTATTGTTTTCGTTTTCATTACTGAAAAGCACTTAATACCAAAATATGAGTAGTTACATACAGCTGATACACCATTCCCTTTTAAACAAGTACTTCAATCATTTCCCATTTTCTTCCTACACAGGACAAGCAAATACTATTCACATAAGAGCACTTTCCATACTTGGTTTTACTTGGCTCTCCGGGGAACTCAGCTTTGTTATTTATTATTTATTCCCTATTTACAGCTGAGGAAAGAGGGGCTCGAAGACATTAAGTGACCTGTTCACAAATACAGCGCCTGGTGCCACAGGGGGGTGGCTTGAGCCCAATATGCACAGAGCTTCTAGATTCCATTTGCTTTGCATATGTTGGTGCTGACAGATTTTTACCTTTAGAACCTGACTGCCCAAAAACTTCCACCGGTGACAGAAGTATTGGTGTCAATAGAGAGAGCTCTTTGGCTTTCTGAGTAAAGGACCTTCACAGCTCCCTGCATGGGATAATTTGAAAACTCTGCAGAAGGCTTTTGTGCCCCTAAATATCTCAACCACTGGGGCTTGTAATGCATCTATTAGAAAGGCATTCCTCTAAATTTTGGTGACCTTTTGGTCTTTTAAGAGGCCCTTGTGAAAATGTCCAAAACACTGAGAGGGATGACTGTATAAACAAGGGTTCGCTAACCCCAGTAAGAGATTGTTTTTCAACCCTTGATGTTAGCAGACTGTCATAGACATCTGTTGTTTTCTTAGCTCGGCACCCCACCCCACCCTCATTTAATAGAATTGCAACTTCTTCCCTCTGATGTGGGAGCATCACGTCAGACTAATGTGATCACTGGTGGTGATCGCTCCAGTGTCAGAATCGAGTCAATCTGGTCCTTCCCTGGGATTTTGAAATTGCAGAGAAGAGTTCTCTCTCTCTCTCTCTCTCTCTCTCTCTCTCTCTCTCTCTCTCTCTCATTAAAGGTTAATTTCACAGTCTACACAGAAAGCAAAAGCAGAAACTCTGTGTCCAAAGACTTATGAAGACAAGAATTGAGCACCATTCTAAGAAACCTGTAGAGGCACAAATTGAGAACATTTTGCATTCTGTGGAGGTGTTAAATGTTAGTGATCACTCATACATCCTCATAACTTGTGTAGATTTGGTACATCATTTATTTGGTAAACACTGATTGAGAGCCTACTAGACAAGGCCCTAGAGACACAGAGATGCAATCAGTCCTGTCATCAAGAAGCTCTCAGGCTGATAAGAGAGCCAGATAAGCAAATTATTTCAAAACATGTGCTCCACTTTTTAAGGACAATAAAGCATGAGGTTCTGTAACCAAGGAAGGACTCTGTACTCATGGTCATGGAAGAAGGGGAAACCAGCAGGGGGTCAGCTGAACCTAAGGGAGGGATTACCCTTTGAGGAGTCCTTGCTGGATGAGTGGGAATTGTCCCATGGAAAGATACTGAGCCTACAGTGTATGAGTTTGCGTGAGTACGATGCCGCATGAGAAGAGAGTAGGGTGTGCATACGTAGGGAGGGTTTAGCGGAAAGTTTTGCAATCTGTGAGGTTGCATCTTAGGGTTCATGGTGGGAACCGTAGCACAGGGCACATAAAGACGAGGAAGGGCCATCCTGGGATGGACCTTGTGCTCTGGGCCAGTGGATGCCATCCTGTTTCTGGGGATGATCATTCTGAGAACAGGTGAAGAATGAGGTGTTAAACCCATAGGCTCTGGAGCCCCAGTTCTGATGCCCAATAGCCCTGTGACATTGATTGAGGTGATGATCCTCTCTAAGCTGCTGCTTCTCATGCACAAATGTAATGGCATATATCAAAAAGGCTACTGGAGAAGTGTGCCTGGTTGGCTCAATCCTAAGAGCACATGACTCTTGATCTCAAGGTCATGAGTTCAAGCCCCATGTTGAGCGTAGTGACTACAATAAATAAATAAAAACTTTTTAAAAAAAGCACAGCTTTTTGAGAGAATTAAATGCATCATGTCTTTAAAGCACATAGCACAATCTGACAAATGTAGGGATAGCTTAATACAAAGGATATTAGGAATCTGAGTGTCAGGAGATTGAAAGCTCCAACAGGAAGTAAAGAAGCTTAGGTTGTGTCTAGAATCTCCCAGGGAGGAAAAAGCTATTATCTCTTTTGAGAGAAAACTTGAAGATCTTGCTCGCTGGAGACTACTTCAAGTAGTCGTTACTAATGATCTGGGAAATGTATTTCCAAGTAGCTGGGTAAGGGAAAACAATTAGCAAAAACAGTGGAATAATTCTCATTGGTTAGTCCACGTGAAGTATAGGATATGAAAATGAAACACACTTGAAAGTTGCTAAGAGGGCGCCTGGGTGGCTCAGTGGGTTAAAGCCTCTGCCTTCGGCTCAGGTCATGATCTCAGGGTCCTGGGATCGAGGCCCGCATCGGGCTCTCTGCTCAGCAAGGAGTCTGCTTCCTCCTCTCTCTCTGCCCTGCCTCTCTGCCTACTTGTGATCTCTCTCTCTGTCAAAAAAAATAAATAAAATCTAAAAAAAAAAAAAAAGTTGCTAAGAAAATAAATCTTAAAAGTTCTCATTATAAGAAAAAATTTTTTGTAATTATGTGTAGTGATAGATGTTAACTACAAGTATGGTGATCATTTTGTAATGTATACAAATCAGATGATGACATTGTACACCTCAAACAAATACAATGGTATATGTCAATTACACCTCAATAAAAAAAAATCAAATCAAATCAAAGACAGGGTAAAAAAGGTTAAAATGTGTCTTGTTTACATTGGTTTGAACTCATCATATTGCGGGGGGGGGTGGGGGGAACCAAGAGTTTCTTTTTTCTCTGGTAACTCAACAGAAGAACATGTTGGCCTTTGATGCAGATGTGTTTAGCTGATTAAAGAGTTTGTAAAATGTGGAGGGACCTTTTTCTCTTTGTCAGATTGGCAAACAACATGGAAAGATTTGTGCACTGGAAAATACTATGGGGAGCTTTTGTTGTGGGATACTTTTTGGAGGCTGAAAATCTAATCATTACTAAGCATAATGCCTTTGGGATGCCAAAGCATCTAGCACGTGTTGATTGATTAGACGACAATGAAATATTTGGCCAATGAATCAAAGTTCTGTTCTACATGATACCAAACATCTGGATGTTTGGAAGCAGCTGTTTGGCATCCTGGGGACTAGACAGAAGCATCATTGTATTCCTGTATGATGGCGAAGGCCCTACATTGCCTTCTGTCTCATCTGCTCCTATACCTAAAATCCAATCTCAGGGACCATGTTGACCAAGGAGGGCCAGTACTACCTTGGACCAAGGTCAAGTGGTAAAGATGGAGACAGAATTTCTCACTGGGATTCAAAACTAAGGAGCAGGCATGGTACAGGTTTATTAGGAGGACTGGACTTTCTCGTTGCAACAGTTCAGGAGGCCATGGCCCACTGGAACAAGATGAGAAGTAGTGTGGGAACCAGGGCCAGGCTGATTTCTTCTGATGCTCTAGACAAAGGCACTCTGAGAAGGAGTCTGCATCAAGAGCCAACACATTGAGTTTTCATGTTTCACTGAGTCGATGGCATGGCATGCTGGAAGGAGCCCAGGACGAAGAGTTAAAGGAACTGGACTTTGTTTCTGGCCCTGCATCAGGGCTCTGAAACTCAGCTTTCTAACAGGCAAAATAAAGAGGCTACTGACTGTCTCACAGGACCACTGACAAGTTCCCTGACATGCTTTGTAAACTATAGAATGTTATAGAATGTAAATTATCATTAATAGACTTTTAATTCCCGTCTTTTAATCATGCAAAAATTTAAAATAATTAGCTAAAATTATGGGGCACTACAGGTGAGGCAATTTCAGAGAGTCCTGGCGGGAATGGATGGTTCTGGGTGAACTTAGCAGAGAAAAGCTTGGGGTTTGGTGGAAAGGAGACCTAGGTTTGAACTCCTGCATTGGCTCAGTCTAGTTGTGTATCTTTGGGGAAAGGAGACCTAGGTTTGAACTCCTGCATTGGCTCAGTCTAGTTGTAATTTCTTCTCTTTGCTTTGATTTCCCAGTTTGTGAAGTGGAGCAAAGAGTAGCAGCTACCTCAGCGAACTGAGAGCAGTGAATGAGATAGTGCGTCAAAGCCCCAGCCCTAGCTTGAAACACACCCTAAGATGCCATGGGTATGACTTTAGTAACTGTCACTGAAGGGAGACAAGCAAAAATAGAACCCTGTTCTCTTCAAGGTGTGTAAGGAGGTTGGGCAAAATTTGACTTCTAACCTCCTTCAAATTCAAACTTTTGATGAGTTTTTAACATCAAAACACACAATTGTGGGAAAGAAACCAGAAATGAATTTGATCCTTGGAAAAGATGCTTTGACTTACATGTAGAATGAGAAGCTACATAGGAGTAAACATCAGCAACTATTCTCCGAAGCTTTTTGCTGGCCTGGAGTCCAGCCTATCATCTAGTGAAGCCCAACAAGAACAGCTAGTGAGCTTGTTCACAATGTCCTGTGCTTTGAAGTGTCAGAGTTTCAACTTCTCCTGAGCTTGTCGGGTTGACCCCGGTACAAGATAAGGGAACAGAGGATCGCGTTAGCAAATCAAAGAACGAAAACAGTAACAGCAGCTTATCAGTGTAACTGTGCCATTAGTCCTAACTCGGTTTGTAATTGCCAGCTGAACAGATAAGGTACTTTGCGGTTTGCAAACAAAACACCATTCTTGTTAAACTCATCTTTTAAGAGGGAGGAAGGACGGCCCAGCTTTGGACAAGGAGCCCTTGTTGGGAAATCTGCATTACAGAGAAAAAAATTCTCTTTAGCCGATGTGAGTATCTCTCTGTCAGAGGTAAAGTTAACCATGAAAACCTCGATAAACACAAGCAATTTTTAAATATTTTTCTTCATGTATTCTTGACTTCTTTTCTTTTCTCTTTTTGGTGCTAACTACATGCTCGGCACATTGCCAAGCCCACTGTGTGTTCTGCCAGACATTCTCCACGTGCTATCCTGGACCCACTTTTCTACCCTGCCCTGGGACCCCAGAAGGCTCACCTTGAATAGATGGGGTCACCCAGGCTCCATCATTTCAGTTTGCAGTTGAATTTGGCCACAGGAGAGGCAGGAGCAGAAATTAGAAGGGCAGGAAGAGAGAGAGGTTACTTATTCCTGCCCCTGCCCCCATATCACATCCCCTCCCTGAGTTTTAGGTACTGAAAATTCAGGACCTGGATTGAAATGTCGGTACCCCTGACACACCTCACCACCCCTTGTGCTTTCTCTTCTTGCTCCTGGCTTTGTTTTTTTGGTTTTTTTTTTAAAAGATTTTATTTATTTATTTGATAGAGAGAAACAGCCAGAGAGGGAACACAAGCAGGGGGAGTGAGAGAGGGAGAACCAGGCCTCCCGCCGAGCAGGGAGCCAGATGCGGGGCTTGATCCTGGACTCCGGGATCATGACCTGAGCAGAAGGCAGTCGCTTAACCAACTGAGCCACCCAGGCGCCCCTGCTCTTGGCTTTGTAAACAATCCATTAAACAGTGGCCCTTTTGAGTATGCCATATATTTTTTTCCTGGGACTCTAATACATACATGCTTACTTTCAATGGGCCATAACCAGAAAGGACATAGTCACTTTGAGGCCAAGTGAATGGAGAGCCAGTGTGAATCCTCCCTTCATCAGGAAACCACCCAGGATCTTGAGCACCCATGAAGGAAAGCCACCTACCTCACCTCAGACTGTGACGTGAGCAAGAGATAAACTTTTGTGAGGTGAAGCCACTGAAATATTGGGGTTTATTTGGTTTTTTGTTTTTAAGATTTTATTTATTTATTTGACACAGAGAGAAAGATCACAAGTAGGCAGAGAGGCAGGCAGAGAGAGAGGAGGAAGCAGGCTCCCCGCTTAGCAGAGAGCCCGATGCGGGCCTCGATCCCAGGACCCTGAGATCAGGACCCGAGCTGAAGGCAGAGGCTTTAACCCACTGAGCCACCCAGGTGCCGGGGGTTTATTTGTTACTGCAACAGAACCTATCATATCCTGACTAATCCTCTTATTTATTTTAACCTTTATCCCCCATCCTACGAAGTAGATAGTAATGTTAATCCTCCTTTTATAGTTAAGAAAACTGATGCAGAAGGCTTAAGTAACTTGCAAAAATACCAGAAGCAGCAGAGCCAGTTGTCAAACCAGATCTTTTGGACTCCAAAGCCTAGCTTTTACCAGAGCATGGCATAGTTTCCCCCTAAACCATACTCCCTCATATGGGATCAGGAGACTGTTTTCTTGTCACATGTGGGAGGATGCGCTTTCTGTCCATGAGTCTTGCAAATGAAATGGTGTAAGCCCAGGACAGGCCTGCTGGCCAGGCAGATAGTAAATTCAGCAGAGGTGGAGGAAACTTTCCTGAAACTGATAAAAGATGAATAGAGAGCTCCCTCGATACTCTTGCTCACCCTCCCTACGTGGAAAAAGAGGAATTTAGGATTTTTTTTTCTTATTTAGGTTTATAACATTATTCTATAAAAGCATCACATTTTCCCACTCTTCTCTAGAACCAAAACAATAGCTCTTTCTTTATTAAGACCATTTTTAGCAATTTGTGTATTCTTTTTTTTTTTTTTTTTGAAGACTTTACCTCTTTGAGAGTGAGAAAGTGCAATAAGAGAAGGAGAGGGATGGAAACAAGTAGACTCCTTGCTGAGTGTGGAGCCCGATGCGGGGCTCTATCCCAGGACCCTGAGATCATGACCTGAACCGAAATCCAGAATCAGTCACTTAACTGAGTGAGCTACTTGGGCACTCCAGCAATTTATTTTTAAAATGTGATTCTTTGGGGGCCCTGAATGACAGTTGATTAAGGCATCTGCCTTCAGCTCAAGTCATGATCCAGGGTCCTGGGATCAAGCCCTGTGTTGGGTTGCCTCCTCCTTAGGGAGCCTTCTCCCTCTTCCTCTGCCTGCCACTCCCCCTGCTTGTGTGCTCCTTCTTGCTCTGTCAAATGGACAAATAAATCTTTAAAAATAAATAAATAAGGGGCACCTGGGTGGCTCAGTCATTAAACATCTGCCTTCAGCTCAGATCATGATCCCAAAGTCTCGGGACTGAGCCCCACATCGGGCTCCCCGCTCTGCGGAAGGCCTGCTTCTCCCTCTCCTCCCCCCTGCCGCTTGTGCTCCCTCTCTAGTTGTGTTTCTCTCTGTCAAATAAATAAATAAAATATTTTTAAAAATACGATTTTTCACTGACCTCTACCTCTGAAACCAATAATACATTATGTTAATTGAATTTAAAAATTTTTAAAAATCACTAGCATGAAAATAAAAATAAAATAAAATGTCATTCTTAATATACATAATGCCACTGACTGTGCACACTTAAAAATGGCTAAAATAGTGACAGATGGCAGCTACCCCTACAGTGAACACAGCGTAACATGTAGAGCTGTCAAATCACTATGTTGTATGTTGAAGGCATCTGCCTTCAGCTCAAGTCATGATCCAGGGTTCTGAAACTAATGTAACTCATGTTTCAAATATACCTCAATAACAAAATATTTTTAATACTAATGAAGCAAAGGACAAATGAGCACCCCCAAAATGTTCCAGTTGGAAGTGTTATGTTACATACGTTTGGCTACAATAGCAAAAAAAAAACTCTCCTAAAAATATGATTCTTCATTTTCGATTGATCAGGGTACAAGGAAGGCTGCATCTTTGCCAAGGATTATTTGCTTCTGAGATGCATGTCCAGCACATTTGCAGAGTGTCACTACCAGCTGGAGGAAATAGGCTTTGTCACTTGCAGGAAGAAATCATTGACTCTAGGTCAGAGCCGTCCTTGCAGTCAACAATGAGGACTGTTTTTTTCTGTTTCCAAAGGAAATTCAGCAACACAGTGACTTCTGAAATTTTGTGCATGGGAAGGAAAAGCCAAAGGAGCACTTGGTGGCCCAAGCCGGAAATGTGACCTATTGAGCTCTTCTGAGGCAATGAGTTCAGAGAAGCCCTTTACCCTCCGAAGCTGGATATGCTAAGCCTCAAGTTTGCTTTCTGAGAATGAACTCAAAGGTAAAATTTCCATCCCGGTGTCCTGTGTGTTTTCCTGCAATCAGTTTGCCTGGTTTCCTTCACTGCATTTTCAGTGCATCTGGAGGAGTTCTGAGTGTGAGGAAACCGTTCTTTCCTATTTACATCTTCCTAGATGTGCCAGTGCTCCTTGGGAAAGAAAGCAGGCGTTCACTCGGAAAAGCTAGCAATGTTATTTAGAACTGTGTCTAAGCCCAGAGTCCTTTAAAGAATTAACTTGTTGGGTGAAGTGGGAGTTTTGGGTCACATTCTCTGTGTAGTGGTTGGAACCAAAATAGAGCGGTGGGGGGGGCTCCTACACCTATTGCTTGCTTCCTATTGGGCCTGACCTCGCCTTGACAGTCAGGGCATACAGCATATATTGCAAGAGCGGCCTTTCCCCTGCTCTGTCTTTAGGGATGGCATATTTTAAAATAGACACACATTTCTATAAAAAGGATGAGAACGGGCGCCTGGTGGCTCAGTTGGTTAAGCGACTGCCTTTGGCTCAGGTCATGATCCTGGAGACCCGGGATCGAGTCCCACATCGGGCTCCCTGCTCGGTGGGAAGCCTGCTTCTCGCTCTCTAACTCCCCCTGCTTGTGTTCCCTCTCTGGCTGTGTTTCTCTCTGTCAAGTAAATAAAAAATCTTAAAAAAAAAAAAAAAGGATGAAAATTCTCAATCCACTTTAAATCTCTTATTATACGGGCTGGAGAGCTGTTCGTTTTCCACTAACTAATCCAAATCCATTTCTCGCCCCACTGGATTGGATCACGGGGCTCCCTTACCCTCCCATTTCCAGCTGGATTTGGCCAACCCTACTCACCACAGAGGAGGGAATGAGCGGGGCATTTCCCCCCTGCCTCCTTCCTCGCTGCCTCAGCACTGTGGCTCTGGCTCTGACCAAGGCTTCCCCTTGAGGTGGCTTGGCAGCCTGTGCTGCCTTCATGGCCCCAGGTTCCTGTAGGTTCCCACCCCGTTGAGTCAGGGGGGACGCAGACTTCCTGCCATGCTGTCTCCATCTGCCTCCAGTGTTGGGTTTGTTAGGTCTGAAGCCTGCTCATATCTGTGCCGATGTCCTTTTGCTCTTTGCTTGCAATTGCCGGCAAAGCATGCCTCTGAGAGTGTCTTAGTTCCAAGAGCCTCTGCCGTTTGGGAGGAAAGCCTTACAGCATTGAAGCTGCAATCACGTCACTTGGAGGCCGTCGAGCCTTGAGCCAGTGTTAATGTTTCAGTGCCGACAGTGCTATAGTTTGTGTCAGTGAGCTTTTACTCTGAAAGAGATTATTTTTTATAAGGATTATATTTATTGATTTGAGAAAGAGAGCACAAGCAGGAGGAGGAGCAGAGGCAGAAGGAGAAGCAGACTCCTTGCTGAGCAGGCAGCCCAATACAGGGCTCGATCCCAGAACTCCAGGATCATGACCTGAGCCAAAGGTAGACGCTTCACCCACTGAGCCACCCAGGTGCTCCTGAAAGAGGTTTCTTTGGGTAGCGCTCACTATCCAAAGTGTGGTCCACAGTCCAGCCTTGGCATCACCTGGGAACTTGCTAAAATGTTGAAACTCAGGCTCCATTCCAGACCCCCTGAACCAGAACCTGTATTTTTTTTAAAGACTTTCACAAGTAGGTAGAAAGGCAGGCAGAGAGAGAGGAGGAAGCAGGCTCCCTGCGGAGCAGAGAGCCAGATCCAGGACCCTGAGATCATGACCTGAGCAGAAGGCAGAGGCTTTAACCCACTGAGCCACCCAGGCGCCCCAGAATCTGCATTTTAACAAGAGTTTAGACATTTAGGGGTTTTGAGAAGCACTCCTATAACCCACAGATCACCACGATCAGTGTATATTCCTCCATGGGCAGAGCCTAGGTCAAAAGGATGATTAAGGCGGGACGGAGGGTCAGCGTTGTGAAATATTTACTGATGGCTCTTATGCGCCAGCCTGATGAGACTGGAGGAAATTTGTTATATCCCCTTTTAACCCTCCTTCCTGTCAGATAGTTCATGAGATCCTGTTCTATTTTGCTTCTTTGGCCTAGCTCAGAAGAATCTGGTAAAGTCATTCATGCTACAGTGAAATAAATGGGAAGAGCCGTTTCATTCAATCAAAACCAAACGCTCTTGAGGGGCCTGCTAGGCAGTAGAGAGCGTTCTATGGGAAGAAATGGTAAGCTCGCCATGGAAGAAGTGAGGGTAGTGGAAGGAAGTGGGAATCATTTGGGGAGATATTCACCAGAAGTTAGTAACTAGTGACTGGCCACCAGAGTCACAGGGGTGGGAGGGAGAAATGTTGAAAGAGAGTGTGGAAATGGGACGGTTTCTGCATTTGTCGTCTGTGTGGTTGGGGTCACGGGTGGTGCAGACACCAGGGTGAAGGAGGGAAGACAGCAGAAGAGGCGAGTTGAGGGAGGAGGAGGAAGAGGAGATCTTGTGGGCGGTTAGATGTATGAGTCTGAAGTTTAGGAAATCAATTTTAAAAAAAGAGGACCTGACCAGTAAACATAATGACAGGGAAGTACCATGGAGGAGGAAGAGGCTTGTTTTCTCTAAGTTCAAGCACAAAATAAATCAAACAGCCTTCTAACCACCTGCAAGTGTTAAGGATTGTCAGGCCAGCCATGCTTGCGGTCGCAGGGCAATGGCTCTCCGTCCTTTTCTCACTCCACTAGACCACGGGCTCCTGCCACACTCCCTCGAGGGGCTCTCACCCCCGCCAGGAGGAGAAGTGGGACGTGCCTGTCCAGGCGCCCTTCCTTGCTGTCCCTGGGCTCAGCATATAAGCCTTTGGTTTGGGGGTTTTCCCGCCAGTCCCTACAGGAAATAGGAGAAAAGAAGTTGGTGCAAGAATAAAAGTGGTTTTGGGGCGCTGGGTGGCTCAGTTGGTTAAGCGACTGCCTTCGGCTCAGGTCATGATCCCAGAGACCAGGGATCGAGTCCTACATCAGGCTCCCTGCTCGGCAGGAAGCCTGCTTCTCCCTCTCTCACTCCCCCTGCTTGTGTTCCCTCTCTGTGTTTCTCTCTGTCAAATAAATAAAAAAATCTCTATAAAAAAAAAAAGAATAAAAGTGGTTTCTTGTGCAGTATTTTTACTGGCAATAAGTGGATTTTCTAGACCATTCAGCTTGGCGCTTTTCCTGCACGCCACAAGTGCCCTCTTGGGAATCAAACGGGAAAGGAAACTTATGTTGGCTGGCTCTTTTGAGAGTAAAAACAAAGGGAATCCTAATAATGAAAAGGATGTTATGCATTTTCTTCCTGGATTACTAGATGGTTCTGTTTTTATTTTTCTTTCTTTCTTTCTTTTAACTTTGTTTTGTTTTTGTGTTTTGTTTCATTTTGCTTCTTTATTCTTATTTGGCTTTCTCTCGGGACCAGATCTTGACTCTGTACAAAATCCCTTGTATTTATCCTGCAGTCTGTGAGGTCTCCTCATTGCTTGGGAGAATGAAATCTGATACTCCAACTGTAGGTATTGTGAACACCAGCCTACAGAACTCAAATGAGTTCCAAATGCTGCCCTATGTAAGATGAATAACAACTCCTTGCGCTAAACTGGATATAGGATCTGCATGATTTTATGCTGAGAAGTACATTGTCAGTGTCCGGGCAAGTACCTTCTAGTTTCTTTATTTTTTCTCAAATGATATCAATATTCATTTTTCTCTTCTTTGACAAAGAAAAAAAAAACACGTGACCATCACCCTTGTACTCAGCCTTAGCCTTCCTTAGAAGATCTTGTGCAGCTCAGAATAATGCCAACATTTTGTTTCAGTGAAATTCAGTAATAAAAGGAGACTAATCTGAAGAGTTCCATTCAAATAGCCATCCTTTACTCTCAGTTACTAGAGTAACTCAGGCAAGAGTCATTTCTTCAGAATTTATCAGAATAGTTCTTGTAATGTGATGATAGTTTCTTGGGAAGGTTTTTGGGAAAATCCTTTGGCTTTTCCAAATTAGAAGCAAGCATTGCCTTTTACATTGGATTGCTAGAAATAACTGGTGGACTGCCTCCTGATGGAAAAAATCATCAGTGCAATTGCTTTGCATACATTCACTGAATAGCATTCCCTGATACCTGTGATGAAGACATATTTTGCTAGATTTGGAGAGATCCTTACCCTTGGGAAATGCACATTCTTTTTTTTTTTACTTTAAATTTATTTTATTTTTTCAGTGTTCCAAGATTCATTGCCCATGCCCCACACCCAGTGCTCCATGCAATAGGTGCCCTCAGTACCCACCACCAGGCTCTCCCATCCCCCCACCCCTCCCTCCAAGTCCCTCAGTTTGTTTCTGTGTCCAAAGTCTCTCATGTTTCATTTCTCTCCCTGAATTATCCTACTTCCCATTTACTTTCCTCCTACTACTATCTTCTATATTACCCCTTATGCACCACAAGTAAGTGAAACCATGTGATACTTGACTTTTTTTACTTGGTTTATTTCACTCAGTATAATCTCTTCCAATCCAGTTCATATTGCTACAAAAGTTGGATATTCATCCTTTCTGATGGAAGCGTAGTATTCCATTGTATATATGGACCACATCTTCTTTATCCATTCATCTATTGATGGGCATCTTGGCTCTTTCCACAGTTTAGCGATTGTGGCCATTGCTGCTATGAACATTGGGGTACATATGGCCCTTCTTTTCACTACATCTGTATCTTTGGGGTAAATGCCCAGTAGTGCAATTACAGGGTCATAGGGTAGTTCTATTTTTAATTTTTTAAGGAATCTCCACATTGTGGGAAATGCACATTCTTGGCAGGAGACAGATATGTAGTGATGTTAACAATGTGGAGATTGATGCAATAGAATTATGTTAAAAAGGACATAGGGGCATGGAATACAGAAATTTCTAATTTTCATGGAAGAGAGGGGATGGAAGGCAGGTAGCATGGACAAAAGGAGCCGAGTGAGAAAGTCACAAGCTTAAGGTATGTGTGTGTTTAGGATATGTGGTGTTTGCTGGGAGGTAGGGGGAGAAAATGAGGGCTAAGTCCAGACTAACTGGCTGATAAGCCAGGCCTGGAAGTTCATACGCTCTCCTGCAGGTGGTGATGAGCTGCCGAGAGGGTTTTAGTTAGGTATCTCTGCTTTCTTTTTCTTCAAGAAAATACCCATATCCTCTGTTATTAAGAATTTAAGTAAAATCCCCATGGGATCTTATTCCCTAAGGTCCACTTTCACCTTTTAATGGGTCCTAGTAGTCAGTTCCAGTATTACTCAGGTCTCAAAGAGATCTCTGGACCAAGGTGGACAGAGGGCTCTTCCAACAATTCAGTGATACCCCAAGATCTGACAACGGCATTGACTAAGATTTTATTAAACCCTGGCACTACAAAAATAAACAGAGTAGGATTCTACAATTTATAAAAGGTGGCTTACTCTCAGGATGCGAATGTCTGGTCCCACCCAGTTTTGGCTCTGCCCTTATTGCTTGTGTATGTGAAGCTTCCACACACTTGCATGCGGATGTGCTTACAGGAGTGGGGCGGGGGTGGGGGGGAAACCCCTGGACAACAACATGCCAAGACCTCTAACCTCCTCAAAGTCTAGGAGCCCTTCTCAACCACACTTCCCCGCAAACACTCATCTTTAATTCCCTAAGGCACTCAACATGTTTTTAACAAATCAGCTTCTCTACTGTGCATCTAGAATGGAACTAGCTATGGACTTGGGAGAGCTTGGTGGGTAGGATTTAATTCTCTGTACTCTTCTAGTTAAGAAAGCCTGGGCAAAGACCCAGGTCCCTCAGCTGCCTGCATTAGGCCCATCTTCGGGGTTCAAGTTCCCATGCCAATCAGTGCCAGGAAGCCCCTCCTTCCAGAGAGATCACACCTAACGTCGGGTATTGACCTCTCACTGTCAGTCTCAGAAAGATTCTCTTGGGTAACCTGGTGGTAGCAAGAGAAATAGATTGCAGAGAAGAGAGGCTAGAGGCAAGGAGAGAAGTTAAGAGGGTACTATAAAGGGCCAGGAGATGGATGGGCTATCTTAGTGTAGTCCAAAACAAAAGGACAGGCCCCATTAACAGTGTTTGTGCAAATCTGTTCCCAGCCAGAAGGGATTGTTTTAAGGGAAGACATCTGAGAATTTGAAATGTGGGAAAGAGACACAAAGACTGAGGGTCTTTGTTCTTTTTTCTTTTTCTTTTCTTTTTTTTTTTTTTTAGGTAGTTAACATGTACTGCAATATTGGTTTCTGGAGTAATTCAGTGATTTACCACTTGCATACAATACCTAATGCTCATCACAAGTGCCCTGTTTAATACTCATCACCCATGAAGCCCATCCCCTAGCCACATCCCACCCAGCAACCCTCAGTTTTTTCTCTTTCATTAAGAGGATTGCCACCCAGCTTTCTTTTGATGTCCATTAGCATGGTAAATTGTTTTCCACCCCCTCACTTTAAATCTGGAGGTGTCTTTGGGTCTAAAATGAGTTTCTTGGAGACAGCATATCGATGGGTCTTGTTTTTCTCTTTGTCACTGAGACTTGTAAGTTTTACTATTATATGACGGGTTGTGGACCTATTTTTTTCTTTTTAATTTTGAGGAGAGTTCTCTGTGCCTCCTGGATTTTGATGCTTGTTCCCTTCACCAAATTGGGGAAATTCTGTTATAATTTGCTCCGATATACCTTCTGCCCCCCTCTTTCTTCTTCTTCTTCTTCTGGGATCCCAATTATTCTAATATTGTTTTGTCTTATCTCTCGAATTCTCCTCTCATTGTCCAGTTGTTCTTAATCTCTCTTTTTCTCAGCTTCTTTATTTTTCATCATTTCGTCTTCTGTGTCACTAATTCTCTCTTCTGCCTTAGCAGTAAGGGCCTCCATTTTTTATTGTACCTCATTAACAGCTTTTTTTTTTTATTTCAACTTGGTTAGATTTTTGTTCTTTTATCTCTTCAGAAAGGGATTCCCTAGTGTCTCCCATGCTTTTTTCAAGCCTAGCTAGCACCTTGATAATCGTCATTCTGAACTCTAGTTCTGACATCTTCCTAATTGATTAGGTCCCTAGCCATCACTACTGCCTCTTGTTCTTTTTCTTTGAGGTAAGTTTTTATGTTTTGTCATTTTATCCAGATAAGAATAGAAGAATGAGAGAACAAAATTCTAAAAGGGCAGCAACAACCCCAGAAAATATACACCAACCAAATCGGAAGAGACCTGAAATCAGGGAGAGAAGAAAGGAGGAAATACTGCCGAATAGAACAGAACCACACACTTGATTCTGGGTGTATTTTGCTCTGTTAGAAGAAACTGCCTCCCAAAATTTTAAAGAAAGAAAAACCTACATATATACAAAAATAAGCATAAACACGATGAAGGAATGGAATATGACTATAAAGATGTAAATTAAAGAAGATTCTAAAAAAGGAATTGATGAGATAAGTAGTTGCCTGAAGAAAGGGGAAAAAAAAGAGGAGAGAATATGCTCAGGCGGGAGACTAGAAGAAAGCCATGCACTAGATTTAGGGTATATCTTGATCTGTTAGAAGAAACTGTACCCCAAAATTTTAAAGAAAGAAAAACCTATATATATTAAAAATAAGGTTAAATACAATGAAGGGATAGAATGATTATAACAATAAAAATTTAAAACAATTTTTTAAAAAAGGTATTGATAAGATAAAATAGTTTTAAAAAGGTTAAAATAGGAAAGAGGAAAAATTTTAAAAATAAAATTAAAAAAATTTAACTTTGAAAGACTAAAGAATCATGGGGAAAAAGCCGTGAATTCTATGTGCTGCATTCCCCTAGCTCTGGAGTTCCACGGTTCTCATTGATCAGTGAACTTGGTCTTGGCTGGATTCTCTCAATGATCTCCTGGGGGAGGGGCCTGTTGCTTGGATTCTCAACTGACTTCGCCGGAAGCGGAACTGCCCCTTGCCAGGGGCCAGGCTAGGCAATCTGCTTAGGTTCGCTCTTGGAACTTTTATTCCCTGAATACTCTCGTGCAGCTGTGGAGGCCGGGAATGAAGATGGCAGCCTCTCAGTCTCCAGCCCAGAGGATCTGAGAGCCCGGGCCCCCACTCCTCAGTGCACCTCACAGAAAAGCAGTCTATCCCGCCTGCCCCCTGCTCTCCAGTCGCACTCTGTGCTCACGCAGCCTGTGACCGAGCGTTTCTATCTGCTGGGCCCCGTTTGGAGTCTCCAAACCCAGCAGACTCCCACAGCGTGCTCCCATGCCACCCCTGGTGGAGGAAGGAGGAGGTCTCCCCGGATCTGCCGCTTGTGGGGTCCCTGCTCAAAATACAGTGGCCTGACTGCGCCTCACATCACAGTTTAAGGTAAACCCAAGCTGAGAACCCCTCCTCAGCTCCGTCCTTACAGCGGCTTCCCCACTCGGATACTGGGAGCTCTGTCCTTCTGTGACCCCGTGGGTCCTGAGAGCACACTGTCCCAGCAAGGGGACTCCCCTCCCCGGCCCCCCTCCCTGCTTAGCCTCTGGGGCGACTTCCCTCAGGGGAGCAGTCTTTTAAAGCCTCTGATATGGTGCTCCCCTGCTCTATTGCTGTTCGGGAGCCGGCCCCTCCCCCCGCAGTCTGTCTTCCCAAATGTTGCCTCGGATTCATGTCTCCACACATCCTACCTTCCAGAAAGTGGTCACTTTTCTGTTCCTAGAATTGCTGCTCTTCTTTTCTTCAATCTCCTGTTGAGTTTGTAGGTGTTCAGACTGGTTTGATTACTATCTAGGTGAACTCCTGGGACCTTATGGTGTCTAGGTCTCCTACTCCTCCACCATGTTGCTCCTCCCCTTACATACCACATTGCTTTATCCCTTCATCAGTCATATTTGAGCTATCTCCATTGTTTAGTCATTGTCGATAATGCTTCTATCAATATCATGGTGTGCATATTCCATCAAATATGTATTTTTTTATCCTTTGGGTAAATACCTAGTAGTACAATTGCTGGATTGTAGGCTAGTTCTATTTTTAACTTCTTGAGAAACCTCCATACTGTTCTCCAGAGTGACTGCACGAGTTTGCATTCCCAGCAACAGTGCAAGAACGATCCTCTTTCTCTGCATCCTCACCAATACTTGTTGTTTTTTTCATTGTTAATTTTAGCATTCTGGTTTGAGATGGTATCTCATTGTGATTTTGATTTATACTTCCCTGATGATGAGTGACGTTGAGCATCTTTTCATATGGCACTTAGCCATCTGGATGTCTTTTTGGAAAAGTGTTTATTAATGCCTTCTGCCCATTTCTTACCTGGGTTATTTGTTTTTTAGGTATGACTGATAATTTCTTTGTAGAATTTGGATACTAACCCTTTATCAGATATGTTGTTTACAGATATCTTCTCCCAATGGGAGAAGTATTCTCATAACTGATGAGTAGTACCAGGTATCAATAACTGCTAGGATCCTTCTTGATCAATCATGACCAGAGCCAAAGACAAAGATTGTTTCCTTTACTGTAGTTTTGCTCTTATTTCCCTTGCCTGTGCTGATGTGTCCAGGAAAAAGTTGCTACAGCCAAGGTCAAAGTGATTTCTTTCAAGCTGACTAAATAATGGCAGGGCTTTAGAGAGAGAGATCAACTGTTAATGGTTTCTTTTTGGAACGATGAAAATGTTCTAGAATTGATTGTGGCGATGGTTGCACGTATTTATGGATACCATTAAACCTTTGCATTGGTTTACCTGGGTGAATTTTATGAAGTGTGAATTATATCTGAAAAAACTGATTGTAAAATCCTATGGAGAAGCCTATGGAGAACTAGATATCAAAATGCGTTTCTGAAGTCCTCAGCAAGTTTGGGGGTTCGGCGAGAACTCTCTTGGCATCCAAGGCTCAGGCTCACATGTTTAAGGACATGGGCTGTGGCAACAGCCACGATCCTGCAGTCCTACAAGGCATGGGATTGCTTTAGAGTGTTTTTGCATCTAGCTCTGCTTATCCTGATCCCAGGGCCCCAGATCACCAGAGAGTAGATTCACCAGGCTCTGAACCTGAGCCCCAGGTGCTAGGAGAATTCCTGGATTCAGCATCTGGTGATGTTTCATTTGGCCTTTGACCTCCACAGCTGGAGCCTAATACTTTTTGGCAGAAAATAAATCAGTGCGCTCTAGTTTTGCTATGATGATCAGGACAGGACAGCATTGCCATCTGAGGCCAGGGCTATCTTCCATTAATCAGAATAATTTGGAATACCCAAGATAGAGCTCTGTAAGTCCTACGCTGTCAAATTAATGAATGGGAGGAAGAAAAATCATGTTTCCAGACCTGGTGTAAGTAGTTTGAAAACTCAGTCATGCCATTCAGACCATGTAATTCCCCATTAATATTCTAAAGGAGAGATCTCCGAAATGGAATGTGCTCACCCCAAAGAGGGCCAACATAATCTACTGGGATGCAACAGCATCATAGTAGAATTTCTATGTATTCTTTGCTTCATCCTTTTAAGTTTCTATCTACCTTTCTAGTTTTTTATACATATATTATTTTAGGAAAATTGTGCATATATATCACTTATAAGTAGATTAATGTAGTGAAGATGCTCAAAAACTATTGGTAGTTTTATGCAACTTTGAAAAAATATTCAGGGGACTACTGCTCTAAAGGATGCTTTGTCTTCTTGTTAGGTGGAGTAGGGAAGTGAAGATTGCCTTAAATATGCATTAGTTTACATTTGAGACCTATCCCAAAGAGGAAAAACTAGAATTCCTATTTCCAAAGATTTATATATTTTTTAATGATTTTACCCATATATTTGTCAGAGAGAGAGAGAGAGAGAGAGAGAGACCACAAGTAGGGGGAGAAGCAGGTTCTCCTCTGAACATGTGGGACTCAATTCCAGGACCTTGGAATCATGACCAGAGCCAAAGACAGATGCTTAACTGACTAGGCCAACCAGGCATTCTTACAAAGATTTATTTTATGAATTCACCTTAACCGAACTTAAATCTCTAGGGTTCATTCTTCTCCCCGCTTCTTTATCAGTTGAGCAGTTAGGCCCCCGTATAGAGGCTCAGTCCTGCTCCAACCTGAAGGATTCAGCCGGGGTTAAACTGGTAGATTTAACGTACTTGACACCTACGTTCTTGGCCAAAAGTTCAACTCACCTCCATTGCTAATCTAATTTTAGGCCTCTTCCCCCATTCTGAGAACTGGGCTTGTGTTTTGACCTTGATACCAATTCCCAATCCACACCCTGTTTGTAGTAACTGAATCCTCTATTGCACCCTGTACCTAGTCTGGATCCAAACAACCCACCTCCTACTCAGTCCTACAGGGATGAAGACCATCAAGGCCTCACTGATATCCAAACATATGATTAGGGCCTGGGCCTCTGCTGACAGAGTTTTCAATGGTTGGGGTTCTTGGAATGTTAACATGACAAAATGAAGCTATTCATAATTATCTAAAGTATTCTCATAACTGATGAGTAGTACCAGGTATCAATAACTGCTAGGATCCTTCTTGATCAATATTTAGATGTCCTCTTTGGTGAACAAAGCTCACTTAAGAACACAAATTTGTTGCACAGAACCAATCCCCTTTAAATTTAAAGAAAAATCAATGAGACTTCTAAGTGTATCCAACCTGGTGACCATAAATAGCTCCAAGCTTCTCAGCTCCCCTTTGAGAACTAGGCACTACTTTATGCTGGTGAGAAATTGAACTGTGGTCAAGCAGAGTCCCAGAACTCTGGACACCTGCAGATGGTCTCTCTTCTTTCCCATGTCCAGTCCTTCTCAGGTGGACCCTCAAAAACTCCCTCTATGCATTTAATCAGCTGTGATCTCTACTAACAATGTCTTCTTTTGCTTCTTAACTATTTTCACTTTTCATATGTTCTCTAAAGAAAAAACTACTTAGGAAATACACTCCAAAGTTATCATAAAGCATTCTGAAGAGTATTCAGATTTGTCTTACTTTTATGTCCTGGTTCTTTTGAAACGTACTCATGGCCCACAGCACACGATCACTCATCAGGTTTCCTGGCTAAGAGAAGTGCATTTCCCTCTACTTCAGGGGGATCTTGCGGATGGACACCCACTCCACCTCATCTAACCACACCTGTCAGAATGGCAGGCTTGAGCAGCTGCTACTGAACAATGAAACCACTCCTGGCAACATATCCAGGAATTACTACATCTTATGGAGTCACTTCATCAGCATCCTCATACCTGAAATTCTTGCAATTATCTACCCTGTAGGGTGATTGTTGGAGCATAGAGTAAGCTAAAATTACTACAAAACATCCTTACTTCCCACGTGTCAAAATACAACACATCAAAATTCTTCAGCATTTTCAGAATAGTTCTTCTTTTTAAGGTTTATTTATGTATTTTACAGAGAGAGCATGCACAAGCAGAGTGGGGAGGGGCAGAGGGACAGGAAGAGAGACTCTCAAGCAGACTCCCTGCTGAGTGTGGAGTCAACACTGGGGCTTGATCTCATGACTCTGAGGTCATGACCTGAGCCAGAACCAAGAGTCAGATGCTTAACTGACTGAGCCCCCCAGGTGCCCTTAGACTATTTCATAGGAATGTCTATGCATAATGTTTTCATCTGATTATACAAGGTCCAAGTGCTTCCTGAGGTTTAACTTAAATTCTTCTTCAGTAATCCACCATCCTTGCTCTCTTTAGGGGTATATACCATCACCAAGACCATGGTTTTCAGTGCATTCAAACTACCTGTGGCTTTCTCCAAAGCTTACCTGATAGTAAGTAATATTTAGATATGAAAGAAATCTTTTAAAAGAAATAATGTTTGGTATTTATTATTAATACTTCATTTTTCAGAGCATAAACCTTATGTTGACTTTAAATTTTTATTAACTGTCTTCAATAAGCAGTAAACTCATATGAAAGTTAATGGAAGATTTGAAATTCTGAGAAGAGAAAGCAGAGCATAGCTAACATCAGGGGGAAAAATACAGTCTCTGATACTTAGAGTGGAATTACCTGGAGGTCTGCACTCAAGCTGAATAAACTTGGGAGGTTGTATGATCTCTCACGGTTCATTTCTTCATCTGTAAGATGGATGTATGAGTTAGAGCAAGGTTAACCTGCTATAGCAAGGAGACCTGGAAATACAGTAGCCTTAAGAATAGAAATATTTCATGGGTGGGTGCCTGGGTGGCTCAGTTGGTTAAGCGACTGCCTTCGGCTCAGGTCATGATCCTGGAGACCTGGGATCGAGCCCCACATCGGGCTTTCTGCTCGGCGGGAAGCCTGCTTCTCCCTCTCTCACTCCCCCTGCTTGTGTTCCCTCTCTGGCTGTGTTTCTCTCTGTCAAATAAATAAATAAAATCTTTAAAAAAAAAAAAAAGAAATATTTCATGGGGTGCCTGGGCGGCTCAGTTGGTTAAGTGACTGCCTTCGGCTCAGGTCATGATCCTGGAGACCCGGGATCGAGTCCCACATTGGGCTCCCTGCTCGGCAGGAAGCCTCCTTCTCCCTTCTCTCAGTCCCCCTGCTTGTGTTCCCTCTCTGGCTGTGTTTCTCTCTGTCAAATAAATAAAATCTTAAAAAAAAAAAAAGAATAGAAATATTTCTATTTCTGAGAAATAAGAAAAGTTTATTTCTATCACATATAATGTTTCCCGGGTAAGTATTCTGGTTGGCCAGGTAGCTCTGCTCTGAGCAGTCATTTAAGGAAGTAGTATCATCTCTAAATCCCACATGTGACCCCATGAAAGTGTTGCTGAAATCCATTCTTCATTCTTATGAGGCCCACGGCCACCCGTTTGTGCTTTCTTTTCTACTTTGCCACGTGAATTGGCAAGAATTTCTCAAACACAATCTTGGAACCATAAACTATAAGGCAAAATTGAATGAATTTGATTACATAAAATGTACCATCTTTGTGGCCATGTTACAAGAAGCGCAGATCATCTATACGGAGAGACTACAGGTAGATGCACCGATTGACCAGCCCAGCTGAGTCACCAGCCAAGAGTCTGCACCAGCTGTTAGCTGTCCCCTTCCACACGGAGATAGTAAGAAGCCATCAGAAAGTGGCTCCTCCAGTCCCAGCAACGTAGCTGATGCCCTGGGATGGATACTAAGCATCCAGCTGAGTCCTTCCTAAGTTCCTGACCCAGAAAATATTTTAAAAAATCAAAATGGGGGCGCCTGGCTGGCTCAGTTGGTTAAGCGACTGCCTTCGGCTCATGATCGCAGAGACTCCAGGATCGAGTCCCACATCGGGCTCCCTGCTCGGGGGGAGACCTGCTTCTCCCTCTCTCACTCCCCCTGCTTGTGTTCCCTCTCTAGCTGTGTTTCTCTCTGTCAAATAAATAAATAAATAAAATCTTTAAAAAATAATAAAATTGGTTGTCCTAAGTTTAAGAACAGAATTTAAGAAAAAATCTAAGCTGAAAACATGGATCTGAGATTTACAAGCATATAAGTGGTGATTGAAAAGTCCTGGAAATAGAGAATGTCTCTCGGGTGGAGTCACAAGACACAGGAGGCACCAGTCCCTGTGGGTAGTCCAAGGACAAGGAATGTGCAAGGGAGACCAGGAAGAATGGGATAAGCAAGAAGAGATGGAAAACAATTTTACTTTATCAACTTATTTTGACTAGTTTAACTCATGGAGGATGATCTCAAACTCTAATTTTACTCGTATCGATATAGTTATTCAAGTGATCACATGTAGAACCTGTGTGAGACAGTGGTCAAAAACTTAGGCCGACCAGATTCAGACATAAAGCCCAGCCTTTCTCATGTCTTTCCAATGTGTTTTTTAAAAATTATTATTAATATTCTTTTTTCTTCTTTGAAATATACAGTAAAATACAACAAAATTCCCCCTTGATTAGGAAATAGTCTTGCATGTTATGACAAATGCATATTGGGGTATCACCACCATCAAGACCAAATGTCCCTTTAGAGCCCCAACTCCTCCTCACACCATGATCTGTTTTGTATCTTGATCATTTTGCCTTTTCCAGAACATCATAGTAACAGAATAGCATGGAAATGGACTCTGTTTCTGCCTGGATTCTCTCACTTGGCAGCATGACTTGCTGAGCTTCATGCACATTGTTGGGTCTACCAGTAGTTCATTCCTTTATATTGCCGAGTAGTATTCTATTACATGGATGTGTCATATTTGTTATTCATTCCCCCATTGAGAGAAATTTGTAGTTTTTCCTATTTGGGGCTGTTGTGCCTAAATTTGCTATAATTGTTTATATACAGCTTTTTGTGTGAAGATAAATTTTCAGTTCCCTCGGGAGCGCCTGGGTGGCTCAGTCATTAAGCATCTGCCTTCGGCTCAGGTCATCAAGGATCCAGCCCTGCATCGGGCTGCCTGCTTCTCCCTCTCTCACTCTCCCTGCTTGTGTGCCCTCTCTAGCATCCTTTCTCTCTGTCAAATAAAAAAATAAAATCTTATAAAATTAAAACAAATAAATAAAAAATTTTCAGTTCACTTGGGTAAATACTTAAGAGTGAGATGGCTAGGTCATATGGTAACTGTATGCTTACTGTGCAAGAGACCGCCCATTTCTTTCCTGAAGTGACTGTACCATTTTGGATTCCCACCTGCAACCTGAGAGCAACACAGCCACTTCTCGTCTGCATTTGACATTGTATCTCACTTGAGGTTTTTGTTTGTTTGTTTGTTTTTAAGATTTTATCTACTTTTGGACTCTCTTCTGTTCTGTCATCCTATATGTCTATTCTTTTTCTAAAACCACACTGTCTTGACTACTGTAGCTTTATATTAAGTCTTAAAATCAGGTAGTAATTCTCTTTATATTTTGATCACAACACTGTAAAGAAAGGTCAGAATAACAGTTATACTAACAAAATCAATGAACTCAAATTAGAGAAAACAAATGATTAGCCTTTTACCACAACCTCTCAGATGGGTAAAACATGTTTCTTTTAACTCAGGATATGATAAGTGCATACCTGCACCAAATTGCTAGCCTTTAAAAAAATTTTTTTTAAAGATTTTATTTATTTGACAGAGAGAAACACAGCCAGAGAGGGAACACAAGCAGCGGGAGTGAGAGAGGGAGAAGCAGGCCCCCCGCCGAGCAGGGAGCCCGATGTGGGACTCGATCCCCAGTCTCCGGGATCATGACCTGAGCCGAAGGCAGTGGCTTAACCAACTGAGCCACCCAGACGCCCCTAAAAAAATTTTTTTTAAGATTTTATGTATTTATTTGACAGAGACAGACACAGTGAGAGAGGGAAAACAAGCCGGGGAAGTAGGAGAGGGAGAAGCAGGCTTCCCGCTGGGCAGCGAGCTTGCTATGGGGCTCCATCCCAGGACCCTGTCTCCATCCCAGGACCCTGAGCTGAAGGCAGACACTTAATGACTGAGCAACCCAGGCGCTCCAAGTACTAGTCATTTTACAATACATAATATCAATGAAATAATTTTAAAATAGACAACATGGCCATTTGTTTTATAGTACAATTTCCACACACAAAATCTAATAATCAAACAACTCACTATTATTATCCCTTTAATAAGTAGGACTTAAGCAAAATCCCACTTTTATTCTGGTGCTGACTTCTGCACTGACATAAATCTACTCATTTCAGAATAATAGAAACAAGAAGAGAGGATAAACAATCAATTACTCCAACTGTGACTTTCCTGTGGCAGCATTATTGCTTCGTAATTATTTTGAGACTGAAAAGAGATCATCTAAGAGCCTGAAGGCAACCTTTGGGGCAGTTTCAGTAACTTACACACCTTCAATTTTTGAAAGAAACCTGCAGCAAAAGAATGAAAGCAGATGACATTCCCAGAAGTGGTGTTTTGTTTTGTTTTGTTTTGTTTTTCTGTTTGGTTTTTTTTTTTTTCATCAGACTCTGCTTAACCTGCTCTCTGTGTGTAATGGGGGGCTGGGTAAGGGGCCCAGCTGGGTTCAAGTCCTTGAAATATCAACCCAGGAAATGTCAGGTTGATTTTTGTGACAGCAATAGGAATAGTACTCACCACATAGTTGTTAAAAAATTAAATGAAATTATGTATGGAGGGAGGTGTTGACCTAAAAAAGAGTCAACTACATCACAAGCAAAGTGAGGTTATCCCGGAATGGTTAAGAATTCTCAAGAGGAATGGAGGCCGATGAAACGTCAAAAATAACTTTTTGGAAATACAGCCTCATTTGCTGTGTTTTCTTGCTGAAATTCCTTTGAAATCTCTCCTTCCATTCTTGTTAATATGTCTCTTTGATATCTCTATTACATGTCATTAAAACAAAACAAATAGTTTATATACTATCCCCTGCAAATATTTTCTATCAGTACAATGTGGGTAATAAGAAAGATGCAAATATATTTGTCATACTAAAGACTTTAAATATTGATACACACACTATTCATCAAAAGTATGGATAGATGTGTTAAATACTGGGGAAACTGTCTCATTCACAATTTTTTGAGCAGAAAAAACTCAAAAAGTTAGAAGCATAATAGAGATTTCCTTTACTAGTTGCCTAAATCCACATTTTCAATAAACCTGTATAGTTTTTGTGATTCTTTTCTTTTTTTATTTTTACTCCAGTTGTATTTGCTTAAAATGTAATTTTAAGTTGGCTGAGGCTAACAATAAAATAACGGAGCTTGTTTATGTATTTTTTATTTATTTATTTTTTTAAAAAGATTTTATTTATTTGACAGAGAGAAACACAGCCAGAGAGGGAACACAAGCAGGGGGAGTGAGAGAGGGAGAAGCAGGCTTCCCGCAGAGCAGGGAGCCCAATGTGGGGCTCGATCCCGGGTCCGGGATCATGACCTGAGCCAAAGGCAGTCGCCCAACCAACTGAGCCACCCAGGCGCCCTGTTTATGTATTTTTAAATTTATTGTTGAAGTAATTCACATTCAATTATGAAAGTACTGGTCCTAGATGGATTGGAAACCTTGAGAACTGGTCCTTACCACAGACAGTACAGGAAGAACTGCCAAGAGACCATACTTCTCACACTTTCTGCATACAGGCCTCACTGAGGATCATGTTAATGAGCAGATTCTGGTTTGGTAAGTCTGCGATGGGGTCTGAGATGCTGTATTTCTCATAAACTTCCTGGTGATATGAATGCTGTTGGTATAAGAACCACATTCTGAAGAGCAAGGCTATGCAGGACTGGGGAATGGATGATTCTAGAAGTTTTGAAACACTGGGAAGAAGGAAGGGGAAAGAATCAGTGAAAGCAGCAGACAGGGCCCAGGAGAAGCAGAAGTGGGAAACTGGCTTTTAACTTTTGATAAAATTCTCTCACCAGGTGCCCCTGAAAGTAAGAAGCAGGGTCTAGAAGTAACTGTCATTGTTATGGCAGGAGCCTGTGTTATGGAAATGACTGGTGTGCTCCCCAAGGGTTGCCAGGACCACAAGCTAGATGAGAACCCCCAGAGGAAGACGTTCTGCTACCTACTGGACAGCTGGCTTCTGCCCACTCCCAGTGATAGTAGGAGGCGGTTATAATACCCCACGGGTCTCAGAGACCCCAGCTGCTCAAAGTTCTCCCATGGGAAGGAGGTTTAATATTCTGAGACAAGTCTGGAAACAGTGGTCATGCAGTCTAGGTCTTCCTGACGAGGCCACTTCCTCGTTCTTATCCTAAGAAAGCTCACCCACAAAAGGGAAAAGTCCCTCCATGGAATGAAACCATAGTCCACGTGTGATCCTCATCCGGGGACAATGGAGAGACTGGTGGGCCGTATTTTATCTCTGCGTCATTGCCCTGTGCATTGTTCTTGCTTCCTTTAAAGGCTATTTCTGAACTCCTATGATATGACATGGTAGAATTAGCCCTGACCTACCTTATGGGAGCAATGGCAGCCTGGAAAGGACCCTCATAACATGAAAGTCACTATTTCAAAAAGTCTAACAGATGCCATATTTAGCTAAGATAAATTTGTACAAGCAATTACTTAATAAACTGCCTTTCAGAGAAATAGTTTATTTTTTAATGAAAAAAATTTTTTTAACATTTTATTTATTTAAGTAATTTTAACACCCCACTGGGGCCAGAACTCACAACCCTGAGATCAAAAGTCACCGGCTCCACTGACTGAGACAGCCAGGTGCCCCTTCAGAGAAATCATTTAAATGTGATATTTGGGAGCAGAATGAAATGATAATATGGAAGGAGTTCTTGGAGAGGAAAAATTAAGAATCATCCAAGCTAGTCTTACCCACTTAACATAGTATTCATTGCAACATTAATTTGTGTTGTATTTTCCTTGGATTGTTACCCTCTCTTTTGATTTTGGAATGGGGCTGGGCCTTTGTGTTCTCTTGCTTCAATGCCTACAGCAGAAGTTGCTTGGAGATAACCCCACAACCACCTCCAGGTTCCCAGCATTAGCTCCTAAAAGCCAAAAGGGGATTATGCTCTATCTTCCCAGGAAGAGAGGACAGGAGTGAGTATGTTTAAGGCAGAAAGTGGTAGAAGCTGTGATAACATAGTCAGGAGAGACCTTCTTCCAAGTCTGGGACAAGGAGAGGGGTGAAGGGTCAGTGAACTGAGTTCTGGTCCTTGCATGTCCTCTAGCAGGTGACCAGGCCTTATAAAGGAATGTCTGGGTAGAACACTGAGGTGGGTGGACAGTCTGCAGGGGGCCTCTGATGACTGACCAACGCCCTGTGCTTGTTTGGCAAAGAAGTAGCAGAGGGACCTACCTTCGAAGAACTCAACATAGGACCTAGCTCCAGGGCACCTGATGGGCTAAAGACAGAGGGCCCTTTCTCGGATGTTCCTGGGGGAGAGAGGAGCCTATCAATTAGATTAACACTCAAATTCCTGCCTCCAGGGTGGGGTCAGGGTCAGAGTTAACCTGGCTTTAAAAGAATAAAAGGATGTAACGTTTATCTGGTGTACCCCAATTTGTGCAGCAAAGTTCATAACTGTTTTCATCATCATGACACAGATGACTGAACCAAGCTTTGAGAGGGCAGACACAATGATTTTTCCAAGATCATGGAGGTCATTGATTTTCTTCTATAGCATACTGCCTTTCTTATTAAATCTGATTAGAGTTTAGGTGGCTAGGAGAAAAACAGATCCAATCTTAAAAACATTCCATAATAATAATAGTAATAGTAATAGTAATGATAAACACCAACAGCACTATCACACCAAACTTTACATTTGTCGTTCAGTTGAATTCTCCTAACACTTTACAGTAACTATCATCTCCACCTTACAGAAAATTGAACCTCAGAGGATGTAGCTAGCTTGCCCAAGACACTATAGGTAGGAAAGCCTGACTCGGGGTTTCAAGCAGGCGGTCTGCTCCCAGAGCGTGCACACCTATACCCCACTATTCTTTACCCACAAATCCGGCTTCAAGAAATAAGGGCAAAAGCCTTGCCATCTGTTTTCTATTCAATCAAACTGATTTATTTCAGGCTTTATGCATTGAGAGTGTGCTAATATGCAATCTTATGTTACTAGTCCATCCCAATTAGGGGAAAAAACTGAGCTCTGTAACAATGGTGTCCTTTATTCTGACTGTAAAATTCTTTTATCCTAAAAGTGAACTGTGCCTGGACCCCAGTTCTGCCTTTTGCTTTACCTCCGGAAAGTTTTCCAGCAGAGCAGGGATTAAAGCAGCTGTGAATCCCCAAAAGAGTCTCACAGCTGCGCGCCTGGGTGGCTCAGTTGTTGAGCGACTGCCTTCTGCTCAGGTCATGATCCCGGAGACCTGGGATCAAGCCCCACATCGGGCTGCCTGCTCGGTGGGAAGCCTGCTTCTCCCTCTCTCACTCCCCCTGCTTGTGTTCCCTCTCTGGCTATGTTTCTCTCTGTCAAATAAATAAATAAAATCTTTAAAAAAAAAAAAAGAGTCTGACAGCTGAGTCACTTTGAAAATGAAACCATATTATTTTATTGTAGGTTTAGCAAATGCTCTCAGAGTCTGTCTAATCCTTGTCTGGTTTCCGACAGCAATGCTTTTAGCCAGTGCCCACCTACACGCCTCTAGTCTCCATGTGAGGAAGGCATCAAATACTATAGGAACAAACTGACTTGAACTTTCTCATTTTTCCCGAAATCTAATTCCTCACAACCACAACACTGAGCAATTTCACATGGTGGTAATTAAGACCGCATTTCCCATCCTCGATTTTTTGCTGAAATCCTAACACCTGATGTGGTGGCATTAGGGGGGAGGCCTTTGGGAGGTGATCAGTCGTGAGAGTAGAGTTCTCATGAGTGGGATTTGTGCCTTCATAAGAGACCTCAGAGAGCTCCCTCGCCCCTTCCACTCACGTGAGGACACAGTGAGACGTCAGCCGAGGGCAGCCTGGACGAAAGCTTTCACCAGAACCCAACCACGCTGGCATTCTGATCTTAGCCTTCCAGTCTCCACAATGGTGAGGAAGTAAGTTTCTGCTGTTTATAAGCCCCTGTGGCATTTGTTACCACAGCCCGAGCAGATCCAGAGAGGGCTAAGGGGAAGGCATGAGCCTTCATTCTCTCGGTTTCCCTATCTGTGACACTTGATAATGGAGCACGTTCTTACTTGGGTGGGAAACAGACTCCCGCCTAACAATCCAGAAGAATCCAAGGCTACCCCACAGGCAGGAGCTGCAGCCCATCTCGTGAAAAGGATGAGCCGTCCCAGCAGAAGCAGCAGAGCCTGCTGAACGCTAGGTCTGAACTCGCTGTCCTTGGATCCAGAAAGATAAAAAGAGGGCCAGTGTGCTCTCTGCCAGGGCTCTCCTTCTCCCCATCGTGCTGTTCCTGGGGTCAGAAACAGCCACTTCGGAGGCACGTGGCCAATGACACACAATGGAATGATAGTCAGCCTTCAAAAAAAAAAATGAAACTCTGGCTCAGACCAACACTGGTGAACCCTGAAGACCTGGTGCTCAGTGAAATGAGCCAGACACCATGGACGAATCCTATCTGGCTCCACCTACTTAAGGTACCCAAAGGAGTGAATTTCTAGAAACAGAAGGTAGAATACAGGTTGCTAGGGCCTAAGGGAGGAGGAGCGGGAACAGATTCACTTTGGGAAGGTGACACAGCTGTGGGAATGGATGGAGAGTGACGATGGCAGTGTGGCAAGGTAAATGCACATAAGGTCACTGGGCCATATGCTTAAATACGGTCACGGGGGTACATCTTATGTTCTGTGTGTTTTATTGCACACACACAAAATAACTTGCCATCACAGCCGAAACGATCAGTCTTATGTCCTGGCCTTACAGATGGCCGGGAACAATGGTGCCAACTCAGAGAGGAGGAAACGGAGCTCTAGCAGGTGAAGTGACTTATCAAAAGCTCACCGCTAACTTTCCCTCAGCACGAAAATGGAAGGTCTTCTAGCCTCCCCGGCCACCAGGCTTCCCACAGCAGCTGTAATGGCCCAGGGCCCCCAGGGAGACACACACACACACACTGCAGGGAGATGTGGGGCTTCTCTCCCGGGCTCCCACAACACTGAAGCCTTCCCTGGAGCACTGCCCCTGAGGAGTGGTTTTTGTTCTGTGGGTTGTCTGCACCCCCCAGACTCTAAGCTCCTTGAGAGCAACATTTGTATATTTTTTTCTGGTAGAGACTTAATTTTTTAGAGCAGTTTGAGGTTCACAGCAAAGCCAAGCAGGAGGTACAAAGGTTTCCCCTGTACTTCCTGCCCTCACACGTGCACAGCCTTCCCTGCCATCAACATTGCCCACTGGTGAGCTGACAGACACATCCCAGTCCCCCAGAGCCCATAGTTTCCATTAGGGCCCACCGTTGGTGTGGTATGTTGTATGGATTTGACAAATATATAAAAACATGTGTCCAACATGGTGGTCTCACACAGGACAGGTTCAGGGCGCTGGAAGTCCTCTGTTCACCCCGCCCTCCTCCCCAGACCCTGACAACCACTGGTCTTTTTACTGCCTCCGTAGCTCCAACTTTCCTCGAACGTAATGTAGTTGGAATCACAGTACATGGCCAATCCAGATTAGCTTCTTTCACGCAGTAGAGTTTGATGCATCTAAGTTTTTTCCAAGTCTCTTCATAGCTTGATAGCTTATTTCTTTTTGTCCTTGAATAACAGTGCGGTGGCCCAGGGTTTATTTTTCCATTCACCATGCCTTTTTTACCTTTCTATTTCAACACCTAGCAACCTGCCTAGCGCATAATAGAATCTGGACAAATACTTGCTAAATGAATAAATAAACAAACAAAGCACCTATTAAAAGGCATAGTTTACCCAGCCCAGAAGACAAATATCAAGAAGAGGGTGGGCCGAAGTCTCATTATTGCATTCCTCAAACCTTAAACACTGGGCCCGAATACCATTGCAGGTAGCAATACTTTATGTACTTTATTTCGTGTTTCAAACCCAAATTTAGAAATTGAAAGATAAATAAATATTCACATTTATTCAAAGTACCATGAATAGATATTTACTCTTACTAGAGGACAAAGATACGCTTTAAAAGACAAAAGCGAATTCCCTTCAACTGTGACCTCTTCCTCCTTACTTCCCCAGGCCTTGGTTTTTCTGATGCAGAAAACTGAAGTCTGGCGCCCTCTCGCGGCCTCTCATTTTTAAAAGAGAAACACACAAAAAAAGTTTTGGTTCCTAACATTTTTATTCGCTTCACAGCATCTAGTTTCTGTTTGGAGGAAGATGCCTTCGTCACAGCTCATTGCTTCTAACGCTAGCGGTGGCTCTCAGCGACTTCAGGTCGGACATTTCACCCACCTCAAATGTAGTCAGGCTGGATGCGTTTTTTTCTGTCTGTAGCCAGCGCAGGCACTTTGAGGTGAGCATAAATAGGATGAAAAATTAATTGCTTCCTGTTTTCCCTCTCTCAAACACTCCCCATCCCCACGCCTTCTTGACCAGCTAGCTGTTCAGTTTGCTCGGCTCCTTAAGCGTTTTCTTGATAAAACATTTTCTTGACAAAACATAAATGTTTTATGGAAACCTAAATGGTTTCCTAATGGAAACATAAAACATTTTTCTGGGTTAAAAAAAAATTTGCCAATTTCTTTGTGGTGCCCCCACCTGCCTGCAGTCTTCTAAGTCCACAGCGGTTGTATCTGACTCTTCCCTCAGTGGTTGTGTTCCTTGAGTGCAGACTTCACATGTTGAAGAAAGCAGCCCTTCTTCTCATTCCCCCAGTGCTTAGCACAGAGGGACAATAAATGTTGATTGTAAATTGAAGACCAAGGCAGGAGGTCATAATGAAAGCAAAGAACACATAAAAACATGTCTCGTGGGGACCGCAAGACTCTTCTCCCTTTTGCTCTCCCTGACCTACTTGTTACAAGACTTAAAAGGCAGTGTCACCTCCATGGAGCCTACAGACACCCCACCCCCAGCCAAATCTATAGGGGATGAAAAGATACATATCCCATGGCCTCTCTATGTGCTTTGGAAAGTGCTGAATCAAAACAGACAGTTAATATAATTACAGTTTGAGGGAACTGAAAGCACTGCCTTATTCCTCTGAGTACAAGTGGGATAGGGCTCAATGTACTGATAAGGAATGTGAGCTCAAAGATTTGGCTCCAAATCACACGACTGGTGAGTGATGGAGCCAGGACGGGAACCTGGGCTCCAGACTTCCCGCTCCATCCTCCATCCATCCCATAGAACAGTGCTTCCTCCAGGCAGGGAGCTCGACTCCTGAACTGGACCTTTTAGCATCACATACACATTTCAGTAAACATTAAAATATTATTTAGATATTACAAGCAATCCCCACTGTTGCAGCATCACTACCCACAGTCTCCAACTAAGATAAACTAAACAAAAACAAACCCACTGATGAAAACCATTAACAACAGTCCCCCAGGACAGGCAGAGTGTCAGGAATATCATGGGGAAGTCTACAGTCACTGGGACTGTGTCCCAAGCCATGCCCTGCCATTTATCTGCTTATGGCCCTAGGCAATGGACTCTGCCTTAATTTCCTCATATATAAAGTAGATAAGGCAGTTGTGTGTCTTGAGAGAATTCAATGAGTTCAGTGCACACAGAGTCTGGCATATAATCAATATTCAATTAATATTAGCTATTATCATTTGAAGAAGTCTTTCAGTTATCCAGATTAAAATGTCTACATTGGTGGAATTCACAATATTTTCTTTTTCTCTCTTTTTTTTTTAAAAGATTTGTTTACTTTCAGAGAGAACGGGGTTGGGGGGAGAAAGAGAATCACAAACAGACTGCCCTGAGCATGGGTCTCAGTCTCATGACCCTGAGATCATGACCTGAGCTGAAGTCAAGACTCAGACGCTTAACCAACTGAGCCACCCAGGTGCCCCTATTTTTCTTTATATTAGCTAAAGTGTTTGATGGGTGATTTCTTTAAAATAAGGTTTATCCCACCTACTGTTCTATATGTAGCAGTAGAACCATCTGGACTCTCTCTGTGTTTGTCTCTCTCTTGGTTTCAAAGTTAAACTGACAGTTTCGGTACCACCACTCGGTAAAAGGGTGGGCCCTTCCGTATTCTTTAGCATGTCTCATTTCTGAGGTTCAAGGGTCCAAAGCAAGAAAGTCTTTAAATAACTGACGAGACTCATATCAATACAGAAAGAGGAAGCCCTCTTGTTTGTTTCTCAGGGGCAGCTGTTCTCTGAACACACATCCCAAAGGGAAGCTTGTCTTGGGGCTTTGATTGGGTTTGATTATTTTTATCTCCCTGCAAATGACTTCATATCTCTCATCTCCTTCAGTACCATTCATGATGCAAATACCCATTGATGGCATGGACGACTAATAGTGTCTCCTGGCCAGCTGACTCCAGTATCCTAAAAGAGCCAACAGGGGCACCTGGGTGGCTCAGTCATTAAGTATCTGCCTTCAGCTCAGGACACGATCTCAGGGTCCTGGGATCAAGTCCCACATCAGGGTCCCTGCTCAAGGGGGAGTTTGCTTCTCCCTTTGTCTGTTGCTGCCCCTAAGGGCATCTAATCTTCTGACACCATTTGAAAGAGAAACTTCACTAAAAGCTTTCTGGAACAAGACAAGAAGTTTGGTAACAACCACATTTGACTATTAGTACCATGACAACCCTGGATTTAGTAAACAGAAGAATCTCAAAACAGGTGCCTGTCAATACCAAAGCATGTGACTCTTATAAGGATTAGCAACTGTGACTCATGGTGCAGACAGACCCTTGGGCTGCAGTTCCCTCACTTTGCACTTCAGCCTCCTGGCCAAACTACAGATCCACGATCTGGTAGATTTCATCTCTTACATTCAAGCCATGTGTAGGGACTTATTAAATAAGCACGTGTCATAAGGTATTTGGGCAAATCTTGGGCAAACTAAAAAGTTGGCAATAGATCTCATAAAAGTTATTCAGTTGTCCGGCACCTGGGTGGCTCAGTGGGTTAAAGCCTCTGCTCTTGGCTCAGGTCATGATCTCAGGGTCCTGGGATCAAGGCCCGCATCGGGCTCTCTGCTCAGCGGGGAGCCTGCTTCCTCCTCTCTCTCTGCCTGCCTCTCTGACTACTTGTGATCTCTCTCTGTGTCAAATAAATAAATAAAATGTTTTTTAAAAAAGTTAATTGTCTAGCAAGGTCGGGCAGCTTCTGAAAGCATGGCCACCTGCTAGTTCTTGCCGTCCTCGGTGTGAGCAGCTGTGAGACAGATGAGGATGGGAAAATGGCTCTTCTTCCACCAACAGAGTGCAGACTCTGGCCTAGAGGTCAAGCCAGGGATGTGTGTCTGCACTGCATTGAGGGAGAATGAAGCCTGGCCAAGTCCCACCTTCTCTCTGCCCCAGATCTGTGGAAGTGATGGATGAAAAGCCACACTGCTCATATCTGGGCTCCCCTAGAGGGTTGTGGGGTTCCTTGGGGGCTGGTTCTTAGAATCTTTTGTCTTTCTTTAATTCCTTATTTTACAGGGGTAGTCATTTATGCATGATGAAAAATACCAAATACCCCCCAAACACAGAAATCTGTACCCCTTTCTCGTGTCATGGCAGCCAGGAAATACAAAAGTATTTTAGGGATATTTGGATTTGCAGGTTGATTAGAGGTTTCCCTGCTTTTTTCTGGTTATTGTGGCTGCTCAAAATGATGGTAGACAAATACGTCTCTATGCTGAAAATCAACGTCCCAGAGCTCTAATCTCATATGTCGAGCTAATGTGACAGTCTCTGACTGCCTGTGTCGAATGGGAAGAAGAGATCTGGAAGCAATGTCCTGAAACCCTGGGGAGAGGAGCATTTCAAAGAGGAGGAAATTGTCAGATTTCCCAAATAATGTCAATAGATCATTAAATATAGGACTGCAATGCATGCATGAGGCTTTTAAAAATAGCTCTTAATCTCAGGAAACAAACTGAGGGCTGCTGGAGGGTGGATAGGGTGGCTGGGTGATGGACTTTGGGGAGGGTTGTGAATTGTGTAAGACTGAGGATTCACGGACCTGTACCCCTGAAAAAATAAATTATCTGTTAATAAAAATAAATAAATAAACAAACAAACAAACAAATAAATAAATAAAACACAGCTCTCTTGAGGTATAGTTGACATTCAGTAAGCCACACACATTTCAAGCATTTAATTTCATGCGTTTTTTATATGGACATACCCACCATTACCACAATGAAACTGATGAGCATACCCATCACCCCAAAAGTTTCCTTCTGATCCTTTGTAACCCCTTGTCTCCACCCTTCCCTATCCCTCCTTCCCAGGCAACCACTGAGCCATATGGCTTAGTTTGTATTTTCTCAAATTTTATATAAATGAAATCATACAGCATGTACCCTTTTTTTAAATTTGGCTTCCTTATTTTGGGAATGGAACTGATTATTTTGAGATTGAGACTCATCCATTTTGGAGCATATATAAGTAGCTTTCCCTCCTCCCCTCCTTCCTTCTTTTTGCTGAGTGGTATTCCATTGTGGATATAGCAGGGATGTTTCACAGTTGTTTATCTATTCTCCTGTTAATGGACATTTGAGTCCTTGCCAATTTTCAACTAATACAAATACAGCTGCTATGACTATTCACGTTCATGTCCTTGTATGAACGTGTGCTTTCTTTTCTCTTGGGTGAATCCTTAGCTTGGCTTATATGACATGTATATGTTTAACTTTTCTTTTATTATGTTATGTTAGTCACCATTCAGTACATCATTAGTTTTTGATGTAGTGTTCCATGATTCATTGTTTGCAATGTGTTTAACTTTTTAAGAAGCTGCTGACCTATATTTCAAAGCGGTTGTACCATTTTACAGTTTATATGCCCGCAAGCAGTGTGAGAGTTCCAGGCTTTCCGTGTCCTTGCCAACGTTCCCTATGACCGTCTTTTTTTTTTTTTTTTTTTTTTTTAAGAGAAGAGAAAGCATGGGGCGGTGGGGGGGATTAGTCTCTTAAGCAGGCTCCAAGCCCAGCAAGGAACCGACCAGTGCTCATGACCCGAGTTCATGACCTGAGCTGGAGACGCTTAACCAACCAAACCACCCTGGGCTCCTGCTATGTCAGTCTTGTAAACTTTAGCCATTCTAAGTCTGATGCCATGAAATCTGACAATCCCATAATCTTCAGAAAGTATTTTCACTGCAGTTTTGGGTACACAAGCCAGACTGCAACAGGCGGAGGAGACAGAAGTTAAGAGCAGAGATGGAGTATACGCTGTTTTCAGAGACTTTAGGCCTTGGGAAGGCTCCAAGTTTATGTACAAATCATGGTCATCTACTCAAAACACTCAGCTTATATCTGAATCAAAACACCTTACAGGGGAGCTTGGGTGGCTCAGTCGTTAAGTGTCTGCCTTTGGCCTAGGTCACGATCCCAGGGTTCAGGGATTGAACCCCACATCAGGCTTCCTGCTCTGTAGGAGCCTGCTTCTCCCTCTTCCTCTGCCACTCCCCCTGCTTGTACTCTCTCTCTCTGAAATAAATACAATCTTAAAAACACTTTACAGTTTAGGGGCGCCTGGGTGGCTCAGTCAATTAAGCGACTAACTCTTGATTTTGGCTCAGGTCATGATCTCAGGGTCATGAGATGGAGCCCCACATTGGGCTCTATGCTGGGTGTGGAGCCTGGGTAAGATCCTCCCTTTCCCTTTCCCACCCTCTAATTTTTTTTTTCTTACAGTTTATTATTTGCTCAGTTCACAGTGTGGGCAGTGAGGTGGCTCTTCTAAGGAGAAGGATATAGGATAGAATATTTCTTTTTAATCTTACCAATTCAGGAAGCCACATTGTTTCTTGAAAACTAAACATTAAGTTTGGATAAAAATCAGCTGGAATTCTTCAAGTCTTTCATCAAACTTTAAATATGTCAAATGTGTCTTTATCCTTCCCAACAGGCACATCCAAGCAGAGGACCAACAGGGAGCCTGGAAAAGAGAGACAGAGTGAGAAACACATAGGTTGACATCTGTCCCAGTTTAGCAGCACATGTCTGAGTCTGTGAGTGTGCATTGTACTGTCTGAGCTAGAGAAGGAGTCAGATCAATAAAGCTAGGGGCTTCTGATGGAGAACAGAAGATGCCAGAGTCTCAAATTGGTTTATAGAATATTTCTCATTTCTCTCTAAAAATGTGAAGTGTAACTTCACAGATTACTGACATACTGTGTGGAAGAGTCATACAAAACTAGGGGTTCCTAACTAGGGAGGGTTTCAGAGCCACTCACTCATGTGAATAGATCTAATGAGAGCAGGGACAAGACTAGGACAAGTTCAGGCTCTTCCCCCAGGCTACCTCACTCTGTTCTCTGGCAACCAGCTTCTCTTACCCTTCAGAATTCCATGTGGGTTAAATTGTGCAATCCCAGCTACCTATAAATATGACCTTTATTTAGAGACAGGGTCTTTACTGATGTGATCATTTTGAGTTCACATTAGATTAGACTGGGCCTCGATGACCCAATGACTGGGGTCCTTAGAATAAGAGGAAACTCAGGACACAGAAGCACCTACTAGGGAAGAAGGTCATGTGACCTTGGAAGTAGAGATTAGAGAGATGCATTTATAAGCTAAGGAAGGTCAAGGACTGCTGGCAGTCCATAGAAGTGAGAATGGCATGGATTAGTTTCTCCTTCAGAGCTTCCAAAATCCCTGGTGACACCTGGATTTCAGATACCTAGCTTTCAAAACTTGAGAGAATAAATCTGTATTGTGCTAAGCCATCCAGATGGTAGTACTTTCTTACAGCCGCCTGGGAAATGAATACAGATGTTTCCACCTATGTAATCTTAGTGATCCTGAACATCTTTCACAGAAGTTTATTAAGTACCTACAATGTCCCAGAGTCTGTGTGGGCATTGTGGGAAAAGCAAAGTACATGCTAAGCTTGGCCTCCTTCTTTGCCTAAGTACCCATGTGTATTTTCCAAGTCTCCATGTAGCTGTTACCCCTTCTAGAAAGCCTTGCCCTATCTGTACCTCTGTAGGTGGTTTCCAGTGGTTCTCAACCATCTCTGGGTATCAGAAGCACCCAGGGATTTTTTAAAACATACTAATGCCCTGTGATCTGAGAGTCTGAATTCATGAGTTTGGGGTGGAGCAAGGGCATTTTGTAAGATTTTCACTTTCAGGGTTGAGATTCTCTCTTAGGGTACTCCTCCCCCAGGGTCTCAGAGCACCCTGTGAGTGCTTCTTTTCATCTAGGAGTTTTGACTGCATATCACATCACTAAAGGAGTTAAAAGTCCTGTGTACCTGACCAATCCCAGACTTGAAAGAGAAACTCTCCAGCTGTCTACAATTTGCAGCCACCTTTGAAAACTACTGTACCAGATCCTAAACTCTGTTGGAGCGGGGAGTCTAGCTTTATTGATTTGCGCAACTCCCTTCCTAACAGACTCCCGGTACTTTATGCTGCTGTGAGCACAGCAATGGATGTTTCTTAAGTAGTTAACTCTACCAGAAAATAGGTTTATAACCTAGAAAGGAGCCTAAAACAAACATGTTCCTATTTACAAAACTGTACAAAGTTACTTAGGATAGGTACCAGAGAGTTGCGTCTTCTTTGGGAGCTGATGGGTAAGGAGAAAAGTAAGGAAAGTCAGCCGTTACTCTTGGGAAGTCGCCTTATAACCCAATGCTTTCCCAAGATCACAGAAATGAGGGCTGTTTCTGCAGTTGAACACAAAATGAAATAATATTACATTCAGGAATTGCATTGATTTTAAGATCTAACTCTGAATGATAGAATCACATTCATTTTGTGAAGACACACACTCGAAGCAAGGCTTATAACACTGCAGATCCGTTGGTTGGTTAATTCCAGCTTTGCTTTCTCCAAAATTGAATAGGAATTTTCCCACCATTTGAGTTGTAGGCAAGAACATATATTTTAATTTACGTTTTTAAAAATCTGTGCATGGTTCCATTACCTTGTACCAGCAAATAGCTTTGTGATTAAAACAAACAAACACAAAACAACCTTATATAATTGTGACCTAAGGACATGCTTTTTGAGGGTGGATAGGATTAGAGCCACCCTTAAGATTAAGTGAAATCAGGTTGAGAACAAAGGCATGAGTCTCATAGCTGCTGCTTATTTGTGAATCAACTGTTTTCTCTAAGGCTTCTCCAGACATTAGGGTTCATGGGTCTCAGTAGTTTTGGATTCATGCTTATAGCTCCACCTGTAAGCTGAAGAGCATAAAACCAAGAGAATACAAAGCTTGCTTGGAGCTCCAATTTGAGAGTCCTAGGAAGGACCCTGATTGGCCAAGCTTGCATCACATGACAATGGTAAAAGCTAGATGGGGTACCATGACTGACGACCCCCTTCCCAGGTACAGGATGAAGCAGAGAGAAACAGCTACAAAAGAGAAGTGGTCTCATGGAAGATCATGAAAACACGAATGACACTGGTCCCAATAAGTAGGAAAACCACCTCAGCAATTAACATGGTGAGAGCTACTAGAGAAAGAGGAACCTTGAAAAATGACTTCAGAGTTCAAGTTTTGCTGACTGAAAATATTGTCATGCCATTACAAGAAATGAAGACTTCAAGGGAAGGAACTGGCCAGAGGGAAAAGCGGGAAGTCTGACCCCAGACATGCAGTTGAAACTGATGTTCCAGAAGGCTATGGAGGACCAGTTGTGGATCTGGTGATTGAACAGGAGACTGGTGCTAAGAGGGAGAGGGAAGGTCTTGGTCAGCAAATCTGTTGTGATCTGCATGGAGGGAGATTAGGGGAGTTGATGTCAATATTCAAAGAGAAAATATAGAAAGAAGAAAAGAAGAAAATGTGGCAACTTGAAGGGAGTCCTGACATGTGAAGATCCAGAAGAGGAGAGAGAAAAGTACCATGAGAGAGCTAGAAGAGCCTAGAAGGAACAGCCAAATGGGAAGGACTGTGTGATGCTCAAGACCCTGATAGACAGCAAGGTTGCCCAAGAATGTGTGGTATGAGTACACATTATGGACTTCAAAAGAGCAGGATAAGGAAATGTTGATGGAGTCCTACGCCTTCTTCTCCTTGGTTCTTAAGTTTCTCCCATGCCTCCCCCAGCCTGTCCCCAACTCTACTGCCCTTTCCCCAGCCAATGTAGGGACAGGTAGCTGCAGGAGCTAGCAGATGTTAAGAAGATGGGTTGCAGGTCTTCTAGTTCATAGACACCTGAGCTTGTTACCCTTTCTCTGTCTCAATACCTTTGAAGATTTATTTATTTGAGAGAGAAAGATGAAACATGTGCACAACTGTGCACATGGGCGTCAGGGAGCAGAGAATCTCAAGTAGACTCCCTGCAGGGCATGGAGCCCACCCAGGGCTTAGTCTTAAGACCCTAAGATCATGACCTGAGCCAAAATCCAGAGTTGGGGGGCTTACCTGACTGAGCCACCCAGGCGCCCCTGACTCAGTGCCTTTGATACTTATCAGCAACGTAGCTGAGATCACTGAACATAATCTGTTACAGTGTCACTATATTTAGAGCCAGTCTTCATAAAAAGTAAGCAGCTATCTATTAGAGGTAGAATTTCTCCCTAGACTTATAGCTGATGCCTGAATTCTACTATCAAAGCTTCATCTTATTAATTTAAGGTTTTGGTTCCTAGTAGGACACAGATTCTACTGAGGGAATAAAAGCATTTGTTTTAAGTACATGATTTTGTTACTTATTATACTACTTCAAGATGCTTTACTGGATGATCTATCTCCTCAACCCATTCATGCATTAGTCTATGAGGGCACGGACTGTGTTTGATTTCCCACCAAACCCCCAGTCCCACTGCAGCCAGTGGTGTGCTGGGACCAGCTTGCATCATTGTCTCATATCGTCCCAATTCTGGGTTTGGTGGCAATCTCAGTATCAGCCATGGCCGTGGCATTTACACCACAGAAATTGATCACCCTGAGGGTGGTTTGTTCTGTATTTACCACAACACCACTCCCTGGGCTTTTAGACCTGAACAGCTCATTTTTCTGTTGAACCACTGAAGTTGTAGGCCTGCAATAGATTTTTAACGTGGTCTTACTATAAAATAATAATAATGATGACCCTTTAAATTTCCATAATATCTACAGCTAATCTATAGTTTTCCCTCATTTGACCTTTCAACAAAGCCATGAAGTGGGCCAGGAAGATTATTGACTCATCTGTTCTAGTGATCTCATAGAATCATTCTCTTTGCCCTTTTTCTCAACTGTTTCGACATCGAAGGACCAGAACTTGCTGCTGTGTTGGGCCTAAGGAACCTTCCAGAATGCATAATTGAATAGCTAAGGGCTAATTGTAAATTCAGGCATACTTCATTCTATCCCACTTCACAGATACTGGTTTGTTTGTTTGTTTTAACAAACTGAAGGTCTGCGGCAACCCAGAGTCAAGCAAATCTATAGATGCCATTTTCCAACGTCATTTGCTCATTTCATGTCTCTGTGTATATGTTGGTAATTCTAACAACATTTCAAACTTTTGCCTCATATTTATTATGGTGATCTGGGATCCGGAGATGACTTGCTGAAAGCTCAGATAAGGGTTAGCATTTTTTAGCAATAAAATATTTTTAATTCAGGTATATACATTTTTTTATAAACAGAATGCTATTGCATACTTAACAGAATATAGTATTTTTAAAAAGATCTTATTTATCTATTTGACAGAAAGAGAGATCATAAGTAGGCAGAGAGGCAGGCAGAGAGAGAGAGGAGGAGGAAGCAGGCTCCTTGCTGAGCAGAAAGCCTGATGCGGGGTGCCTGGGTGGCTCAGTGGGTTAAAGCCTTTGCCTTCAGCTCAGGTCATAATCTCAGGGTCCTGGGATCAAGGCCTGCATCGGGCTCTCTGCTCGGTGGGGAGTTTGCTTCCTCCTCTCTCTGCCTGCCTTTCTGTCTACTTATAATCTCTCTGTGTGTCAAATAAATAAATAAATAAAATCTTTAAAAATAAAAAAAAAAAAGAAAGAAAGAAAAAGAAAGCCTGATGCAGGGCTTGATCCCAGGACCCGAAGACCTGGACCTGAGCCAAATGCAGAGGTTCAACCCACTGAACCACCCAGGGGCCCTTGAATACAGTACTTTTATATACACTGGGAAACTAAAAAATTCATTTGCATTGCTTTATTACAATACTCACTTTATCATGATGACCTGGAACTGAACCCTCCATATCTCTGAGGTATGCTTAAGGCAAGCCACGAGGTAGGCAAGATTTGAATTCACTAACCTTATCCTGCTTGATTTCATGGCTTTCAGTGATCAGTATTCCAGGAGGCCTTATCTTGCTAGGAGACTCTATGAGTAGGCTACTGACAAATGTGTTCCAGACATCTTTGGGGGCTATGGGACTCTCCTCTGCATTGTCCATCTCTGTGTATTATAACCCCAGGACAACTGGAATATGGCAGCCATCCTCAGCCAAGAAGAGAAAATCTAGTAGCATTCTCCAGCTTTGATGTGCTGTGCTGTGCTTCAAGTGCTATGTGATAGATCACAGTGAGAGGTCCAAACCAGAGATCTGAGGCTTCCTCGGGAAGACAATTGGCTCAGGAAATGGAAGTATGTGTTTTTGTTTGTTTGTTTGTTTTTTATTGTTACTTAAATTTTTTTTTCCAGTGTTCCAAGATTCATTCCCCATTCCCCACACCCAGTGCTCCACACAATAGGTGCCCTCAGTACCCACCACCAGGCTCTCCCATCCCTCCACCCCCATCCCTCCAAGTCCCTCAGTTTGTTTCTGTGTCCAAAGTCTCTGTTGTTTCATTTTTCTCCCTGGATTACCCTACTTCCCATTTACTTTCCTTCTCCCACTGTCCTCCAGTTTACCGCTCATGCACCACAAGTAAGTGAAACCATGTGATACTTGACTTTCTCTACTTGGCTTCTTTCACTCAGCATAGTCTCTTCCAGTCCAGGAAGTATGTGTTTTAAATGAAGACTTTTATGGCTCTGAGGCCTGACTCTGAATTCCGACCTGTTCCCTAGGATCAAGCTCCAGGTCAGCAGCCCCACTTGGAGTCATGGTCTCTGCTGGGCTCTGCCAAGCCTGGGCACCCAACTTTAATCATGGGTGAGGTACCTCAACCCCTTCAGGACTGGGCTCTTCTAATCTTCCCAGTTTTTCCAGGTAGCTAGTTTTCCTGGCCCTGGGCCATGTTCAATAGTTGGACCTTAATCACAGATCTCATCTCTGCTTCTTTTCTGTATTTCTGCCCTTGACAACTTTTCCAGATTGCTGGTAACGTCTCCTCCCATGGTCTTTCTACTTGTCCGTTCTCCAGAAGAGCCTTTCTCAACATTCTTGAGTACCTGCCCCTCCCCAACCATTCTCCATTATCCTATCTTATTCTCTCAATAGTACTGTGTAGAATTACCTTTTCATTGTATAATTACTTATTTATCATCTGCCCCTCTTGCTCCTTCACTATCTTTTAGATCATAAGTTCAAGGAAGGCAGAGACTTTTGTTTATACTGAATTTCCAATTCCTAGGATAGCCTCTGACCCATAGGAGGTTCTCAATAAGTATTTGAATGACTGAATCCTTATGTTAGCCTGCCTTTCATTTACTCAGTCATTTCTTACATTGCCTCCCTCTGGGACCCCAAGAGCTATTGCCATCATAGTAGGTATATATTATTTTGAGTTCCCACCAGTCTCTTCCTCCCCAGATCTGCTGGGCCCATGCCAACAGACTAAGCATCACACCTCCTGAGCTCTAAGTTTTCCTTCTGAAAACTTGCCAATATTAGTAGATGCCCAGACCTCTGCTTGAGTATCTAGTTTTGACACATATCCTTGGGGTTTTTTTGTTTTTGTTTTTGTTTTTTAGTTTATTTAAGTAATCCCTACACCCAACACGGGGCTCAAACTCATGACCATGAGATTAAGAGTCACATGCTCTTCCGGCTGAGCCAGCCAGGTGGCCAGACCTACAGCCTTGTTCTTACCACCAAGAGCTGTGCCTTCTTGACCTTTGATTCCCACTGTGACGGCTGGTCTCCCTGGCCCATACTATGGCTTCTCCCTCATCTTGCTCACCTGTCATTTGCTGGGCCCTCCTCATTCCCACTCCTACCCTTGCTGACTGTGGTCCCCATACTCTCAAAGAGAAGTCAGCAAGGGGAGTAGCAAGTTCAGCCTCTGATCTTTTTTTTCCCTAGATTTTATTTATTTGTCAGAGAGAGAGACAGCATAAGCAGGGGGAGTGGCAGGCAGAGAGAGAAGCAGCTCCCCCTGCTGAACAAGGAGCCTGATGTAGGACTCAGTCTCAGGAACGTGGGATCAGGGCCTGAGCTGAAAGTAGGGGCTTAACCAACTGAGCCACCCAGGCGTCCCTCAGCTTCCAGTCTTTAATATGGAGGGCTTCAGGGATCTCCACGTGAGAGTTTCACTCTAGGATAACGTGGAGTATGTCAGTCACTGAACAATCAATAGCTCCCAAGTCTCGCTCATGGTTATCTCCCTAGGGATGATTACTGTTGCCATTTTTTTCATATTATTTTTTTAAGATTTTATTTATTTATTTGACAGAGAGAAACACAGCCAGAGAGGGAACACAAGCAAGGGGAGTGAGAGAGGGAGAAGCAGGCTTCCCGCTGAGCAGGGAGCCTGATGTGGGGCTCAATCCCTGGTCTCCGGGATCATGACCTGAGCTGAAGGTAGCCATCTAACCAACTGAGCCACCCAGGCGCCCCCCCCATATTATTTTTTAATGTGAAATAAAACAAGTACTCAGAAGATAAATGTATGGAACACATATGTGTCACTTAATGAATAGAGCGAACACCTATATAGCCACCAGATCAAGAAATAGAACCTGACCCACATTCACAAACCACCCAAGTATAACCTGTCCTACCACTTCTCCTAGTGGGAACCATTGCACTGACTTCCGTGTTTATTTCTTCATTTTTCTCTCTAACTGTACTACTTATGTATATACCCTAAAACATGGAGTTCCATTTTGTCGACTTTGAACTTTCTATAAATGGAAACAAAATCTATTTACCTTTTTGTGGCTACTCCTTTGATGGTGACTCTTTTGTATGAGAAAATTGTTCTTAAAATGCATGCTTATTTTTTTGTCCTCCTGCCAGTACTAGAGAGATCTAGCAAGAATCAAGGTTTACTCTCTCCTCATTCCAGCCTTCTTTGGAATGTGAGTTGCAGTTTCCAGACAGGGATTATTGCTTTGTTTTCCAGATTGTTTGGTAGTAAACCCAGTTCTGGTGTCCAAACCCTAACTCCCTCCGAGATGCCTACTACCTACCCTTTCAATCAAAGAACATAAGATGCTTTCTTATCTCTACATTTGCACATTTATAATAGAGCGGAAAATTCTTAATGACTTGTGTTGGAATGGGGTATGTAAATAGATAAGCTCTTATTCTATAGAAAAACAGGAGAATTACTGAAGCCTTTGTCCTGTAGTAGGGAGAGACTATGGAAGATTTGGCCAGTCTTGGATAAAAACAATCCAGTAGAACAGCTAACCGCTAACTCTGTGTGAAGAGAAGTTTAATCAAGGCTTCCAAAAGGGAACAAACTAACAAATTTTGAAGTACCCTAATTCTAAAGCACATTCATACCACTCAAAGAATATTGAGTGGTCTAATTCTAGAATATAGCAATTTTCAAAAAAATAGTGATATGACTGAGTCTCTTGACTCAAGATCAATCTTTTGGAAAGTTAGTTTGTGCAACAGTTTTGTTTATCAGGCCGAATGTATTCTCTGCCTTGAAATGAGTCGCGAAAGTCATGTGCCTTGTTGGCCTTGTTCCCACTTGGCTTTCTGAATCAGAAGTATCACCCAAAACTGATTTATATGTCGGGAGTTGTCATTCTGAGGCAAAGAATGAAAGAAGAGAAGAAAAAACAAACACCTCCCATTTTGGCAATCCGGGCAGAAGCTTCCACTGTGGTTGAGACATTGCATAAATCTACCCGTTATTCTGAGCTCATTCACAGTCCACACTAGGGTGGTTTGGCCTCCTGTAGTTAAGTTACAAAGGGCTGCATCAGCAGGTTCTCTTTCTTACCCTTGCTACCAGCTGCTGAGTGTGAAGATGAGTGTGTGTGTGTGTGTGTGTGTGTGTGTGTGTGTGTGTGTTAACAGAAAGGAATCTTGCTGGTACCTTTGGGTGGGGGTGGGTCTTAGCAAAATTCTCACTCTTATTTTCGGGAATAAACGCCCACACAACACACTCCAGTTGCTTCTGTGTTTCTACTCTTGCAGAGCAAAATATTCTTTAGCCAGCAAGAGAGAGGAAGAGAGAAAGGCTGAGGTTACTGTCACATAGCCATTTCCATACAGGAAAAAAGAGGAAATAAAATGCAAAGCTGATGACAACCTCTTGGTGCTCAGGCCAGACCTCATGGCAGGATCTTTGCTTCCCCAAGAGAAGTCCATCCAGGTGGCCTGGTGTTGGAAAGCCTGGGTGATGGCAAAAGGCAGTTGAAAACTCCGTCATGTGATAGGGTCTGTGGCTGTTGGGGCTGGACAGTCACACACAGAAGAAATTAGGGTAAAAGTATCATTCAATGAGTAAGTGCAGGGTGTGCAATTTTGGAATTAATTTTCGTGTGCAGCCCAGGCACATAGCCCACGCGGGCCTGCGAAGTGGTTCTCCTTTGTCCTCTCCTTGACTGCCATCTTATCAGAGAAAGAAAAATCAGCATAAAGCTGGTGTGGGAAACAAAGGCAAAAGAAATGTAGCTTAAATGAAAATCTCCTAACATCTTGCAGCCCACGAACATCTGAACACACAGAGTGCAACCTTCCTAGAGGAACTCCGTGGCTGCCTTAGTGCTTTCATGTTTAAAAGTAACCTTATCTTGGCAATAGCTGGCTCCTCAAGGTCCTGAGAGCGTTGCTTCAGGATTCCTTGGAGACTTGCGTATAGTCACCACTCACCTTCCCAGTATAGCTCTTTCTGCCCACAGATCCTGTCCTGTGAGTAGGAAAGGAGTTTAGTTACAGGCAGGAGAGATAGGAGGCCCCTGACTTGCCTCTCAAACTATTCCAGGCAGGTGGAGACGCTGAGGCAGAGCAGAACAAGATAAGGGAACAAACTAAGACACAAGCATTGCAAGGCTACAAGCTTCCCAGTCAGTTTGCAAGAAAAGACCGCCACTAAAAGCCCTTGGTGGCAATCCTTTTGGAACCGTCTCGCTCTAGAGAGCTTTTTTTCTTTCCTTTCTGCTCTCACCTTCACTTAATAAACTTCCATCTCACTTCACCCTCTTGGGTCCTTGAGAGCCATTCTTTGACTCTGTGAGACAAGAACCCCGCAATCCTGTAACAAAGTGATTAGATGCCCTCCCTTGCCCTCTCCTGCCTCCTTCCTGTCCCTCCCCCAAACGGAATTCCACTTCATTTGCATTTGCCTTCCATTAAAACCCAGTCCATGTACAGCCCCCTCTTCTGCCCCCCACTCCAGCTTATAGTGTGGCTTGGGACATGATATCTTCCAAGTGCTTTGGATAGGGATGTTGAGATGTTTGCCATGGTGGTTTATAGTCCATTATTCTTGCCATCAACTGCTTCATCAGTAATATGGATCCTGATGACATGGAGGAAAGAAGCAGAAAAATGTTCACCTTTAGCGTTGAAGGCTGACCTGTAGCCTGCATAGTTTTGATAAGGACCAAATACATCCTGGTTGCTACATGCTTAAAGGGTCTCATGATTGCCTGTACATCTCATTGATGGTTAATATTGAACTGTGTGATAAGCACCTTGAGTACTAAGCATATAACTACCAGCCTCACACAGACAGGTGCAGCTCCTTCTGCCCACGGGTCCTGTCCCCATGTTACTAGAACAAATTTACTAAGTTGTACCATACAACATCTCAAGAACTCTCTCTTGACTGCACAGTGATCCGGCAACACAAACTAGCAGTGAGCAGAAGATCTCTCATAACCCCATCCTCAGAGAGCCAGGCAGAGCTCACAGCTGGGGTGGCAGGGAGCGAGGGGGTGGCACAGGCCAGGGAGTGTGGCGAAACTATGCGATGCCAGAAACACATTTTTGATGGAAGAAAATCAAATGGCATCTCACCTTTGGGAATAAAAGACCTAGATTTGTTTAAAATTTGTGGGAGAACATGGGGGAAGGGAAGGAAAAATAAAATAAGATGAAAATAGAGAGGGAGGCAAACCATAAGAGACTCTTGACTACAGGGAACAAATGGTTGAGAGAGCGGAGGGGGCAGTGGAGAGATGGGGTAACTGGGTGATGGGTGTTAAGGAGGGCACGTGATGTGATGAGCCCATGGTGTTGTATGTTGCTGATGAATCACTAAATTATACCTCTGAAACTGATTTAAAAATTTTATGGAAGGAGTTTACTTTTAAATTAGTTTGAATATCCCTCTCATACAGCTTGTAAATATAGATCTCTTCTCAAATTAGAATTTATCTGTCTCCAGCTCAGCATGGCCAAGAGGAATAGCAAAATATGATAGGAATTGAGTTTATTGAGGGATAAATAATTCATTCCTAAACAGGGCTTTTACTTCTTTAGGATCCTCTGGGAATATGTGACTGAGCAACTAAATATAAGAATTAAGGTAATGTACCAAGTGTTTATCTTAATCAAATACATTAGTGACCACATAACCTCCTTCAGGCAAAGTATAGATAGGTGGTGAGAAAAAAGATTGAGGTTCTTATTTGCTGTCATTTCTTGTATATCTGATATGTAAGGTACTTCAACTACCAAAGCATTCTTTGGTGTCTGACAATATAAATAGAGCTTGTCCCACCCTTTGTATTAAACAAATGAATTGTTTCCCCAGGAAGATAATGTTTGCTAGGCAGTACCCAAGATGCATTTCTTTCCCTTCCATAAAAGGGAGCCCAGAAGTGGGATGATAATTTCATCATCTGAAGCAGTGAGCTTTGGTTAAATAAATCATGGGTCAGTTACATGTTGTGCTATTACACAAACACTCAAAATCATGTTTTTTGAAAGATATTTCATGAATTGTAGAAATGCTGACGCTATAATATTGTTTTTTAAATCTGGGCCATGCTGTATATACAAGGTGATTTTCTACTTTGTAATATATGGGTGTACATATACATATATGTACATACGTGTGCAAAAAGACAAAGGAAATACAGCAAAATATTAAAAGCGGTTGTCTGTAAGTTACAGGATTATGTTTGACTTAGAAATTTAGAGTATTTTTCTATTCCAGCTATCCTACAATAAATGTATTTTATTGCAAATCAGATAAAAAGCTCACATTTTGAACATTTTTTTTTTTTTTTTCATTTTGAACATTTTTAAGAATTGTAACTCCCGGGGCGCCTGGGTGGCTCAGTTGGTTAGGCGACTGCCTTCGGCTCAGGTCATGATCCCGGAGGCCTGGGATCAAGCCCCACATCAGGCTTCCAGCTCCATGGGAAGCCTTCTTCTCCCTCTCTCACTCCCCCTGCTTCTCCCTCTCTTACTCCCCCTGCTTGTGTTCCCTCTCTAGCTGTGTGTCTCTCTATCAAATAAATAAATAAAATCTTAAAAAAAAAAAAGAATTATAACTCCCATAGTGTCTATGTTTCCTGGAACATTTTCAAATATGATTAAAACAAATACAGGTAAGGCAAAGAAGACAAATTTGATCATTTTGCAAACTCTACTTTGGTTGCTCAGCCGCAAGCTACCCCAAGTCAGCAGCACTGCCTGTATATATATCAGCCACTGATAACTGCCCAAGAAGCAGCTCAAGGTCCTTTTCCTTTAGTGGGTCAATGGCACCATCATTGTCGGGAACTAATGCTCTAGAGTAATCTGAAGGCACTCGTTTGCTTACACCTCTATTCAGTACCGTTTCTAACAGTGAAAGGCCATGGGTTGGGGTTGCAAGGATTCTTCCTAGGAAGTCTAGAGGCCTCCATTCTGGCCCTGGCTCTGACTTGCACACACACTGTGGGTTTAGACAAGGAGCTACACAGACTCAATGACCCTAAGCTTGACTTCAGCTCGACCCATACCCACACAAAGGAATGACGAGCACCGGAAATAGGGACTACATGGTGAAATGCACAGCACTGCATGGGCAAATAAGAAGACTTTCTTTCTTATGACTTAGATATCTTTAAAAGATAATCAGTTTTGGGGTGCCTGGGGGCCTCAATTGGTTAAGCAGCGGACTCCTGATTTTGGCCCAGGTCATGATCTCAGGATGGTGGGATGGAGCCACGCATGGAACCCTGGGGTCTAACTCCATGCTCAGCTGGGAATCAGATTCTGGATTCTCTCTTTCTCTCTATCCCTCTGCTCCACCCCTTTTCCAAAATAAACAAATAAATCTTAAATAAATAAAAGATAATCAATTGTCCAAAGCAAGCCAAGACTGCACTAAATATTCGTATTTTCTATTTAATTTTCATAATCACTCTGTTTGAAGTAGATACTCTTACCATGTACACTTTACAGATGAGCAGGCTAAGGCTTAGCAACCTGAGGTATCTTGCCCAAGGTCAAATAAACACAACCCTTATACTCTATTGCTTTATATCAATGACACAGTGCACAGTTTCATTGCTAAAAATAGGCGGAAGAGAGGGAATGTATTGAGTAATTGCTACATTTAGCCGCTGGAACAAATGCCTCATTGTTTTAAAAAAAAAGACATTTATTGGGACACATTACCAAGTTACTCATAAATCTAAATATGAAAGTCTATAAAAAATAATCATGTCTGATTCACAGAAAAGGAAATGCCCTGAGAGCCAATGGATCACAATAAGGACCAGTTGACTTTATGAGAATTTACATGGCAAGCAACTGGTTTTTGATGGCAATAACTGGAGGGGAGAGAACAACACTATAAAGGAATCTTTGTGTTTTAAACAGAGTATGTCATTTATAATTTCCATTTGGATTAGGGAAAAAAATGAATACAGGATAAGTAGCATCAGTCCCTCGCCCCCAGCAAGTAGAATGTTATTCAAGGAAAAGAATACATTAAAAAGAATACTCATTTTAAATCTATCCAAACAGTTTGATGATATAAAACTGTAGGACCAGACCTGAGCCTTTTCAGCAGTGCACAGGTTCATGAAACAATGTAAAGATTTCCTCCTGCTTCAACAGTATCAATGAGGACCAGGGAAAATCACAAGTGCATGCCTATGTGTGCCTGCATGCATGTGTGTCTATGTGTGTGTTGTGTAGTCCAAGTGAAACAACCAGCTAACAGAAGTTTGTTTGAAAACACTAACACTAAGTTCCTACAATGTATCTGAAATGCATCACACAGAAATGCAGATAACAGGTACATATTTAGGAATATGTACCTATTATCTGCAATATAATGATTTCTGAGAAATACAAATTTTGGTCATTCAGATGGCCAAATAAATTTCTTAGATTCATTTGGTCTTCATCCATAGTTCCTGAAAATGCTTCAGAGCCATAAAGGTGAAATGGGTGTGTTGTTATTAATGAAGGTGACTTCTGGACCCATCCAAGGGCAGGGGTGGGGGAGGGTGAGGGAAGGGGGCGCTGGTTGCCAGGAGAACCAACCATGGGATTGAAGTCCCATCCCTGGACCTCAGAGTCTGATTGGCGAGGGGCGGGAGGTTAAATCAGCCAACTGCCAATGACTTAGTCAATCATGATGATGTCATGAAGCCTCCATTAAAAACCCAAACTGGGGGGGGTGCCTGGGTGGCTCATAGGGCTCAGGTCATGATCTCAGGGTCCTGGGATCAAGTACCACATCAGCTCTCTGCTCAGCAGGAAGCCTGCTTTTCTGCCTATTTGTGATCTCTCTCTCTCTCTGTCAAATAAATAAATAAAATATTTATAAAAAAAACAAATTGGGTAGTTTTTTGATCTTTTTCAGATATTTTCTACACTTGGGAACTCAGAATGCTTCCTCATGCTGCCAAGCTCCAGACTCCATGAGGCTCCTTTGTTCAGGACAATCACTGTATGTGTTACTCATTTGACTGTTCTCATATCGTTTCACAAACCAGTAAACATAAGTGTTTCCCTGAGTTCCTTGACCCACTGTAGCACACTAATCAATCCTAAGGAAGAAGTCATTGGAATCTCCAGTCTGTAAGCAGCTGATCAGAAGCACAGGGTGAGCAGTCTGGGACTTGAGATTGGCATCTGAAATAGGGGTAGGGTGGTGGGCAGTCTTGTGGGATTGAGTCAACCTGTGGAATGTGATGCTCTCCTGGGTGGATAGTGTCAGAATTGAGTGAAATTCTTGGATTCTCTGCTGGTATCCCAGAATTTTTTGTTGTTATATGTGGGGGAACTTACCCCCAGGTTGAAATCAGACTTAGGAACTCTAAAAGATTATCTCCTATGATCTTCATAAAAACCTATGTAATAGTGATATTATCCTTTTTTACCGATAGGAAAAATAAGTTATAATGAGATTATAAGCACTAGTAAATAAATAATATTCTAAACATTTATTACATAAATTGTACTAAATATCAAATTACCTATTTTAATCTTCATAATTACTCTATCGAAGTAGATACTCTTATCGTGTGACACCCTATACAATCAAGCACACTGAGACTTAGAGAGCTTAAATATCTTGCCCAAGGTCATATAAACACATTGATACTATCTATTGCTGTGCTTCCTTTACAGAGTACAAACATTAGTCACCATTAGTTCCTAGCCTATCTCTAAGAAATGCATACCAATACCAAAGAGACACATTTCCGCAAGGTGCTTTTTCATTTATGATCATCAGTAAAAGGTGGGCACAAAGAAGATCCCATGTCTTCAGCCCTGCATCTCAGTCTACTAGTAGGGTGCCTCTTTTTCCTTAGTTTCTGTAATGTGATGTACACTAGTTTAGGACTTTTGGAAGTTAGATGCAGGGTGTCAAGAAGAATCTGGTTGAACCTGGAGTGCTTGGGGGATGGTCCTTGAGGAATAGGAGCGTGGGGCAAAACCAGAGTGTAGTTCCACTGCACAAGAGAGCTATGATCATCACACCAACAGGTAACTTCTCCATGCCAGACCCTGTGCTGAGACCCAGTTGTCTAATCCTATGTGCTCCGTGTCCAGAGCCCTGCATGTTACTCGCAAAGAGGGGAACTAAGGCTCAGGAAGCATCTTGCCCAAGGCATGCAGCTGGTAAATGGCAAAGAGACGGGAGCCTGCAGATGTCTGGCTTGGAACTCCAGTACTCAACACAGCTTCACTGCGTTTCAGAAAACTAAGCTGAGGGAAGGCTGCTGGCTGAGGGAGAGAGACTGGCTTTACCGACCAGTCCTGCTTCAGTTTGTTTTACTGTTAACTTCAGAAGATTTAGGAGGGAACCAAAAACAATGAAAGGAAGACTTGGGAAAGAAATCAAAATGGATTAGACACTACAAAGGATAAAAGTCAATGAATCAAATGCGTTACATACATTTGTAGCTTGGGGGAAAAAAGCAGTTAAAGTAATATGTAAATGAAGAATCCTGGTGTCACAGGACTTTCAGGAATTATCTACCTTATCATCCTCTTGTTTGACAGAAAAGCCAAAGTATAGTTGCACAAATGATGGTCTTGCGTTTTATCCAAAGGCTTTCCTGGAACTACCAACCTTTAATGTCAGTAAGCTCATTCTCAAGTTTGATTGTGAATTGCTTGCTTAAAAAGGTGTGAGGGGCACCTGGGTGGCTCAGTCCCTTAAGCCTTTGGTTTGCCTTTGGCTCAGATCATGACCCCAGAGGGCCTGGGATCAGAGGGAGAAAAAGACTCTCTGCTCTGTGGGGAGTCTTCTTCTCCCTCTCCCTCTACCCAGCCCCCCACCACCCCTGCTCACGCAGGTGCCCTTTTGTGAGTGCATGCACATTCTTTCTCTCTTTCTCACAGTCCTCTCTCAAATAAATAAATAATCTAAAAAAAAAACACCACAAGATTTGAGAAAGACATGATTGATCACTCCTGTGGCGGGAGGATCCCATGAGCCAAATGATGCCCATAGGATTCATCCGAAGCTGTCTGCATCAACACCCACTTTTCTGTTTCTGCTACTGTCTTGGTAAAGGGATTCTAAAACCTCAACTAAGGCCTCTTTTTTGTTCTCTTAGCAATCATTAGTTGGAAAAGGGACTGGTATTTTGCAATTATAATGCCTCCACGAAATGAATGTGAAATTTAAGGCTTTGTGTGTGAGTATTTGGATCATACTGAGTCATCACAATACATTGTAAATTTCGCATACATACAAATTGTAGCTAATATAAAATACATGGCTAAACTGTAGATATTATTGAATATATTATTTCAAATACCAAGTTTATCTTTTATGGTTAGTGCTTCCTCTGTCCTGATTAAGTAATCTTTATTCACCTCCAAATCACAAAGGTATTCTCTTAGGTGTGTTTTAAAGAAGGATTTCTTTCTACTGTTCTACCTTTCACATTAAGATCTGCAATCCCTCTCAAGTTAATTTTTGTGTATTGTGTGAAGTGAAGGTGGGGGTTCAGTTATATCCTGTTGGGCAGGCAGGACCGGGAAACTGAGGAAGCCATGAAATGGCAACCAACCCCTTATCCTGGGACCTCCCATTCTTAGAGTGTCGTGTCAGGTGAATGAGCCAAAACTCAATCTCCCCTGAACATGCAACACTCCCCAGAGATCACATCACCCCTAGGACCTCAGCCCTGGTGCATAGAAACTCCCGCCTAAAATCCCCCAGAAACCCCACCCTTACCCCGACTGATAAAACTAAGTGCAGCCAACCCCACCGCCCAACTTCCCTGGCCCTCCTCTCGCCCGAGAGCGAGAGCGCCTCCATCTTTTAGGGCCTGCTTAGCTTCAAGGCTGCCATACAGGCCCTGAAACTCCCTGGTGATTTAGGCCTCTCCGTATCTAAGACCCCCTGGTGATTTATGCCTTTACAAGGCCTGTGTTTACCAAATGAGGGCAGTTAAATCAAAAAACCATTTGTGCATCTTGCTTCAGTTCCTGGAATGTGTGGGCATTCCAGAAACTGGGGGGGGGGGGGTAAAATGTTATCTCACCCAACCAAGAAAATTACCGTGTGACTCATGCTTGCTGTTTGAAATGCATATAAACCCCTAGACCCTTGCACTCGGGGTCCTTGCTGAAACCCGCTGCACCGGGCAGATGCTTGGACCCCAGCTAGCTGGAAATAAACCTCACTGTGTGATTTGCATTATCCTGAGCATCCTCGGTTTCTCTTTGGGGAGGCGGTGGACACCAGACTTTAACACATCAAAGCCTGCCTAACCCACTTGCTGCACCTGCTTCTCTCCTTTACTCGTTCCTTCTGCCGTTCATCCTCACTGACACTGCAAACCTTACATTTGGTGCCGAAACCCAGGAGGATATTGAGACTCCAACCTCAGTTGGAGGCTTCTCTCCTCTCCCTTTACCTGACTGCAAAAATGCCCAAGCACCAGTTACATGAAAGTGTCATTTTTCCCCCACTGAACTGCCGTGGCCCCTTTGTTGCCAATCAAGTGACTGATAGCCATGTGTACCCTTCAAATCTGAATCCCTTCAAACTGTCCCTTTTGTTGTATTGATCTATTAGTCAATGAAAGCCTTGAGCATTAGCTAGTGATTTATACTGTCTTTCTGAGGTTGGAAGGAAGAGAAGACCTAAGTTTAATGAAGTTTAATGTAGTAAATTATAAAGCCATACATTGGATGCTTCCTGGGTACTAGACTTTATGCTCGGTGCTTTACACTTACCATGTCATTTGTACTATACAGTGGTATGTGGATATGCTATATTGATGAAATAAAGGCTTGACAAGTCCTGTGTTTCTCTCTGGAATATCAATTTAAATGGACCTCGTTTATTTTTCTGCAACTTCCCTTCGCATCGCTAAATCATCCAAACCAAGGCACGATGGTCCTTTTTGAAGAATCGGATGTCCTTGGCTTGATGTCAACCTCGAGAAACGGAGATGTCAGTCCTGCTCAAGACATTAGGAAAAAAGAATTCCAAAGCCTATTTGCAAATAAGTGCACACAGAGACAGGATGAGACAGGGAGTACTGAACTGAATGTGCACAGAGTCAAGCAATGGGAGTAATGGTCCAGAACAAGCAAAGGGCTCAGAAAGAATGACTAAGAACATTGTCACGATGCTCTCTGCCCAGGCTATTAGATCACCCCTGGAAAACACAGAGCTATTTGAAGATGGAAAAGAGCTTTGTGTGTGCCCTCCAGCGGCACCATTGCCTTTTTCCAGGCTCTGGGAAAAATCCGTGGTGGACGTTCACAAGTGATTCTCTTTAGCTTTGCTACTCAAAGTGTGGTCTGCAGCTCAGCAGTCCTGATATCACCTCAGAGCTTGTTGTAGTATCTGGGGCTCAGCCTGAGAAATGCAGGGTTAGACTCTGCCTTTTTTCAAGACCTAAGGGATTCCCAGCACCTGACAGTTGGAGAAGTTAAGACATTAACTTCACCAAGGAAGGAAAATGCAAACATCACCAGGCTCCCAACCTGATCTCCTCCCATCGTCAGGAACCCTGTAATAGTTCCTCAGCCTTCAGGCTAAGGCTCCAACACCTTAATATGGCCTTAGCCTCTCACCTCCAGCCTCCTCCCCTCCTCAGTCTTCCCTCTTTGTGTGCCCACCCAAGCTCAACCTAGAGCAGCAACAGGAACTGGCCAGGCGTTCTTTTTCTTCTTTGGGTTGCACATGTTTCTGCTCATCAAAAAGAGACTGTCTTATAAAGCCAAAGAAATACAGCATGAGTTAGGAATGGTGAACATAAGAAAAGAGGTCCCATGGCCCAGAGGAGCCCAGGGAACGTGCGTGTGGCTAAGGTCAGTGCATCAGCTCTGTTCACAGCTGAATTCAGGAAGCAGTGCTCTCCCCAGGAGGGTTCTTAAGGGTTCTTAAGCCAGTGACTTTCAACTAATGCCATTTTTCAAGGGACCTTTTGGTTTTCAATGGGTTTGACCCTCTGACAGAAGCTCTGACCCCAGAGAATGACAACAGCCCTCCCAGGAGCCCATAGGTCAACGGTTGTAACGATTCATTGAAACGCTCTACTTGTCTTTCCTTCTTCAAATAGGCCTAGTATTGCATGTTGTACGCGATCTGGGCATCAGCTATGTTGAGAAGAATGTCAGAAGCTCTCTCACCAGCCAGCCTGAAGAACTTCCTCGTGCCACAGAGTAGAAATGAAGCTTCCTCTTGTGAGGGAAGTCACCACTATCTGCTGAGACTGACACTGATTTTTAAATTGAATCCACATTTTCTCTGTAACCAGAAGAGAGAACCGGATATTATCTTCAGAAATTTCTGTTACCTCAAGTTCATATAATTGAACTACCAATTTCTTGACAGCAGAGGCATTCATTCACAAGTAGCTAGAGAGAGAGAGAGCTAGATGGTTATCCTTAAAGTTCCAGGTGATCAAAGATACACCAATCATGGCTCACAGACTCTGTATTTTATCAAAATTTATTTATTCAGCAGATATTTTTAAAAGCTTCTATTATGTTCAAAGCACTTTGATGATTAGAGAGAAAAAAATTAAGATATTTCCAATGGAATCCAGGGAGCCACTTGGAGAGAATACGACCTTGCCGCTCCAAACATTGCATTTCATCAGTGAACCTGAGTCATGCAGTCTCTTGGGGTCTGTAACTTAAAACAACACACATTTATTTTCATGCAATTCTGGAGGTCAAATGTCTGAAATGGGTCTCATGAAGTTCAAATCAAAGTGTCAGCAGGCCTGTGTTCCTCCTGGAGGATCCAGGGAAGAATCTAATCTATTCCCTTGTCAGTTCCAGCTTCTAGAGATTGCCTGCATTCTTTGGCTCCTGGCCTGTTTTCATCTTCAAAGCCAACAATGGCTGGCTGATCTCTGACCCCTTGCATCACTCGGACTCTCCTGCCTCCCTGGTTTACTTATAAGCATGCTGCTGATTATACGGGGACATTTGAATGGTCCAGGACAATCTCATCTTGAAGTCAGTTGATCAGCAACCTTAATTCTCTCTGCAACCTCCATTCCCCTCTGCCATGTAACATAACATAATTACAGGTTCTGGGGATGAGGATGTGGATGTCTTTGGGGGGCCATTATTTTTCCTTTTACAACTCACTGGAGTTGATTTAATTTGACCAAAGTCACTGGAGATTAATAAGTAAGGAGGAATGATCGTTTATTACTATTTACTGTGAAAAATATAACTTTAGGGGAGTACAGTAGGTGGGAAAGTCCATGGTGGCTGCTCAGCAACTTCCTTGCCTATAGGCAAATTGATACACAAAATCTACTTTTAAATAGAAGCCAGCATGAAGGGCATGAAATTAGAGCATCACATCAAGCTGAATGGCCTAATGCCCAGTGCGGTTGATATTCATTTACTGGCACACTAAAAGATTGTAACTTAATGTGACAAAGTAATTTATTGAGGACTTTATTTCTGTTTTACTGTTCATGAGAATTTCTTGGAAATGCACTCGTTTTATTCTTCATGCTTTGCAGGAAAATCTGAATGATTGAGACCACTGTTCTCCCATCTCCCTAAAGAGGGTCAGCAACTAAGTACCCCAGGGTGGAGTTAGGAGATTTTGTGTTTAATTGTGATTGTGTGGTACGGTAAGGAGAGAGGCAGAGGTAGTCTGAGTGGGAAGTGGCTTCTTCAAAGAGAAGAATATATATTTGTTTAAATGGGAAAGGCAAAGACGTTCTGAGAGGGACAGACTCTTTGAAGGGGCAGCATTTGAATACTGAGTGAATTCCTAAGAGCCTGGTGAAGGATCTTCATACCACACTTGGTCTAGACTAATGGAACTACTCAAGTGAATAGTTTTCAAAAATGAGAATCTCTGCAGTAACCTTGAAGGAAGAGGCCAGAAATCTTTCCTCAGATGTTATCCAGGTGCCTGAGCTCTTGAGAAACTCTAAGGAGGGGATGAGACTCTCCAGCACATGGCAGATTTTTCCTGTTACTTTTTCAAGAAGGAATACTGAGTCAACTTAATTTGATGTAGGAAAAAATTTAGAAAAACAAGGTAACGTTTTTTTGGTATCCAAGTTATAGAGAAAGATTTCTACCAGCCACACAAGATTTAATCTAGGTGTTTTAGCCTTTCCTTATCAAAAAGTCCATGTGGAAATGACATTAAGGGATTGTCTAAACAGGGCTAGAAGGCTACCAGAAAGGCTAATGAAATGTCAGGCAAGAAACAGAGAAGTATCAGCTCAGCGCTGAAAAGTCCAATGAAAAATATAAGATGTGGTCAATGGCTTGAGGTATAAAAGCAGAAAAATGTGAAGAATGTTCCCAGGCCAATTGGTGGGCCATTAAGGGTCTTAGGGTAATTGAGGCATGACTAAGAGAAGAGACTGGAAATTGGGTTGAGATCATGGTAGAGAACAGTTTAAATGTTGACTAAGAAACTTAAAGTTGGAAACTTGAAGTGTTCCCAAACAAGAGATAATCTCAGCCTAATGTCTTTCTCTTATAGGGGTGGCATTCCAATCACAGCCCACAAGCTAAGCGAGCAGTTAAAAATTCCATGGAGTACCAGAAACATGAAAAACACAGGACCAGGCCCATGGGAAGGAGGTTGAGAGGGTGAAAGTTCAGAATTGATGAAGGTTCTCCTGGGTCCACAATCTAGAATGCAAGACAGAATATAAACAACTTAATATTTTTAGCTCTAACGGCAGATTGCAGTGTACCATTGCACTCATGTGAGACCCCCAATTTTTCTGCATACCACGATTCTTGTGAAAATAGACCACAGGGCAGGTGCACCTTCTGGTTCTACTGGCCCAGCTAAGGGGGTCTTCAAAGAGGAAAAGTGGGAATTGTGTACTGGGGAGAGGAGGAGGGGGACTAGGGACAAGGTTTACTGATTATCTGTCAGAGCAAGAGCACATGCCCTTCATCTTGTCATCTCCAGGGGAAAGGCTGACCCTAGGGGTCTGGATGGGCCTCAGATTGTGTGTCTGGTATTCCTTGTTGGCTAGAAGCAAACAACTCTGTCCCCCCAGTCCACAATCCTTTTACTTGTTACAAAACTGAAATGGAGTCTCTTGCACCCCCCCCCCTCCCCCGCAAGAGGAAATCAAGACTTTATTACAGTTTCAGCTCCTCCTGGGAATGTGTCCTTCAACCGGTCAATCTGGAAGGAACTGAGCAGTGCTAGTGAGGTTAGTCTGTAGGAGAAGTCCCTGCCTTCCTCCCAGAGGAAAGTGATCTTCCTGGTAATAATCCTTCCTTTGTTTTTGACTTCCTTGTCCTAAGACCGGTCTGCCTTTAAAAACCTTTCATGTTCATACAGAGCCTCTAGAGCCTCGGAGCTCCCTTCTGTTGGCAGGAGGGGCTGCTGCCTGATTCATGAATCACTGACTCAAGTCAGTTAGACCTTTAAATGCACTCAGTTAAATTCTGTTTTTTGGTTTTTGTTTTTTTGTTTTTAACCTGTTTTAGTTCTTTTCTCTCTGAAAGGTAAGGAGCTTCTTGCAGGACAGGGCATTTCTGAATGTGGTGCCCGTAGACCCCCAAGCTATCCTTCACCAGCAGAAGCAAATAGTAAAATGGCAGGATTTCTCTTCCTTCTCAATAAGGAGTGCAAACAACCCCAAAGCTAGGCCCTGGCACCCCTAAAGGAAAGCCAAACGAGGCAAGACAAAATTTAAGAAAAGAGTTTCTGGGGCAGAAGCCATCTCTTAGCACATTGCTATCAGTTGGGGTCTTACTCCAAAGAAGTATTGCATCATGATAACAGATCTTAAATACATATATGTAATATATATACTTATATATAATATATATTTATACTATAACACATTATATTTAAAATATATATGTTACTTATATATAACATTATAATACATATATTTTCAATGTATATTTACATGCATACACACATACATATATACTTTATTATGGTAAAGTATACATAGCATAAAATTTACTATTTCAACAACTGGTATAGGTATACAATTCAGTGTCATTAAGTACATTTGTAATAATGCACAACTGTCACCATCATCCATATCCAGAACTCTCTTCTCATCTCAAAGGGAAATTATTTCCATAAAACACGAATTCCCCATTTACCCTCCTCCACTCCCTAGTACCCTCTATTCTATTTTCAGTCTCAATGAATTTGCCTGTTTAGGTTCCTCAGGTAAGTGGCATCATAAAAATTTGTCCTCTTGCGGAAAATGGATGTGTCCGACAGAAAGGAGGAAAAGAAAGTGAGACAAGCCAAATGCAGCTTCCCTTGGGTCTTTTACTCCCTGTCTGGTGTGTTGACTTCCCTGTCACTGCGGGATGATCCCTCCCTCCCTGAATGTCTGTGGTGATAGCAGGAGTCTCCTTTCTAGAGCTGATTATGCTGTTCATCTCATTTGCTTCCTGTTTTGCCCAGAGACTGGTTTCTCCTTTGCTGACTTCATTAGCTGAGTTCAAAAACAGGGTCGCTTCCCTGCTGCTCATGGCACAAATCACTTCTTGTGAGGTCTGGCTGGGTTGGGTAGGCAGCTGCCTAGTCTCCTATAAGCTGTCTTGGCCACAATGGAGCCTTCTGTGCAACCAATAGGTGCTGGGCACAAGCCTGGCCAGCCAAAGTGGCCAGTTCTTCCTGATGCCTTCATGGCCCTTGGGACCTGGGACTTGGAGTGCTCTGTGACCTGGAAGATGACCTCCTCCATGAAAAAGAAAACCAGCCTCCGCTTTTCCCGAGTGGTTTTTGGCTGGTACTTTATCAGTGACTTTCTCAGAATTGCACAATTGGCTAGGCAGTCTTGGAAAGTCCATCCTCAGCATTTAGTACCTGGGAAATTCTACTTCCAGAATTCTAATCCCAGAGGTAGGTTTCCCATATGTATTCCTTATTTGAAAAAAAAAAAAAAAATCTGTCCTTGAGCTTTCTTTCTGAGTTGTAGAAATACTCTCCAGAACATGGGCCTCCTTTATCTGTGATTGATGAATGTGTATGTCCCGGTTTATAGGATGTCTGTATAACAGGCCATAGGCCAGCCTATTCACTTATTGATAAAGATGATTTCAAAATGACTTCAAATGGAACTGACCAAATCTTGCCATCTTGGTCTAAAAAATCTCTTAGTGCCGTTACAAGAATGCTTTTCTTATCTTGGACTTGTCCAGGCTACCACCTAGTACAGTTTATTTGTTGTATTTTGAGGTTTTTCTTGACTAGTAGACTGATTTATTTTGCATAACCTTCCTTCTCTCCTCTTCCCCTTGATCCCTCTCCTCTTTTATATATTCCTGGGAATGCTCTTGCTTTGCCCTGCAAGTTCATTATTTTTCTGTGTCTTGTTAGTAATATGGTGGAGAAGGGACATAGGATTTGGTGTTAGACACTGGTCTTTAGAGCCTGACTGTACTTTACCAGCCCTGTGACCTTGGGCAACTAACAACCTCTTTAAGATGCAGATTTCTCCTTTGTGAAATGGAAGCAGATGATCTGTTATTCACAGGAATGTTGATAGGATAACTCAAGATAATTTGGAAAAGTACTTGGTACAGAGGAGAGCAGCGCACATTTACAACCTTTCCCTCCCACCCTTCCTTCCTTCCTCCCAGTTTAATGTGAGCCCTTCCCAGTCTGCCTTCAGCCTATCTGAATTCCTGAGGCAGAACTCCAAACGTTCAGAGTCCCTTCCCGTGTAAGCGACTCTGCTGTCAACAAAAGCGGGGTGGTCCACAGCTAGTTAGCGACCACCGGCTTTGATACTGGATGGCACTGTCTTCTGAGAGCGCCGCGACTACCTGCAGCCTCCCCTTAGCCACTCCAGTCGAGGCTGGGCCAGGGCGGGAATGTTCCAGAGAGCCATCCAGCTCACAACTGGCCAGCACACCTGTCACCTGGTTCCACAGCCTAGAAGTGACACAGGATAAAGTCAGGGAACCAAGTCGGGGTACGATGAGGTTGAGAAGGGATTCTTTTAAGTAATCCCAGGCAGGCTCACCTGCCTGTTGTTACACGGGGACAGGTAACTCTGAGACTCCTTCCCCAAGAAAGATTAGGGCGCTGCTGGAGTGCGCTGAAGCTCCCTAGGGGCAAAGAGATGTCGTGCACTCTGCCCTACTAAACAAAGTCGGGGCTTGGGTTTCTAATTGTGAAGTTTCTGTTTCGGTTGGCAGCTTCTCCCCAGCATCTAGATCTGGATGCGACCCGTAGCATAGCTGTAAAGAACAGCAAACTCTCGCTTCAAGAATCCAAGGTGACGATGAGGTGGGACGAATTCCAGTGAAGTTCTCAGAGTGGGGTTCCGCGTGGAGCAGCCAGCTGAGGTCACGCTCCGGCTAAATTTTAAGCCCCCACTAGGTGCACAGAGTTCTATGCAGACAAATCCCAATGACTCAGGAGGACCCTTCCCCATTTCAGGCAGTTGCATGGATGCTAAACCCGCCGCTTGGGGCGCCTGGGGGCGGGAATTCGTCGTCCTCAGGGTCTGCGTTTTTCTCCGTGTTTCCACTCCCGACAGCGCGGCTGCGTCGGGCCCCCAGCGAGGGCAGGGCCTGCTTTCCGGCAGGCGCCCGGGGGCAGGGAAGCACGGCGGCTCCCGGCTGTCCCAGCCCGCGGTCCCCCGGGGCTCGGAGGTGGGCGCCGGGCACAGGGCCGCGAGGGCTGGAGGAGCGCGGACGCCCCGGCTCGTTCCGGCTCGCGTCCTCCGCGTCTCCCAGCAAGCCGCAGGCTCGGGAGCTACGCAGCGCTTCCCACGGGGCCTTCTCGGATTGCGGCGGGAGCCCGGGATTGTGCCCGCGGGGCGGGGGGTGGTGGTGGCGTGGCAGCGTCAGGGCGCCGCTTCCCCCTCCGCGCGCCCTCTTTCCGCCGCGCGGGCGCGCGCTGACCTGGCCACGCCGCCGCGCGCATCCACGCGAACCGGGAGCCGCGGCGCTGCGCTCACCTGGCGGCGTGTGGAGGCGGCCCCCGCCGCGGGCCGACGGGAGCCTGAGGTGGCGGCACGCGGGCGGGAGAGGCTGCTGGAGAGGTGAGGGGGTGCGACGGGCGCCGGAGAGGCTAGCGCGAGCCGGGGGCCCTACACGGGCAGGATTGAGCCGAGCCCCTGGGGGAACGTAGGAAGGGGGTGGAGGATTTTTTAGAATCGACTTGCAAAAGGGAGGGACCCTGTGCTCGGCTTGGGTCCGGAAGGCTCAGGAGCCGGACCCGCCGGCACTTTATCGCGTGGCGACTCTCAGGGAGCCCAAAATCTGCGCCCTGCGTGGACCCAGCCTCAGTGTTCCGGACGCGAGGGCTTTTTTCGGTTCCCCCAAAGCGCGCACACAGATGGCGGAGGCCCGCGGAGCATCTCCTCCACAGCACACCCAAACCTAGGGATAGCTGGTGGCAAAAGCCAAACTTTCTGCTGCTTCCCGAAGCGAGGCGAGAGCCCGAGAGCGCGGCGTCCTGGATGGTGGTGAGGTTCACCTGCCGGGATTGCCGCGGGGGAACGCGGAGTTGCGGCATCTCACCCCCACCCCCTCGTGCCTGCCCGCGGCCGCGCGGGGAGCTTCGCTACCCGCCCGCTCGCGACTGCGCGTGCTGTCAGCTTGGAGAATGTGGAGAACCTTCGGAAGAAGGGTTATTCAAGCCCTAAATGGGAATTAGGATCAACGGGAAAGGGTGTATTCCAGAACTGTGCTTACTGTGTGATTGCAATGGAACTTGGAAGGGTCTTTGAATTGCAGATGTGGTGGGAAAGCTCCGAGGGCTGAAGGTCGGCACATTCGGGTTTCGTACGCTCTGTCCCCAGGCCGAACAGCAGGGAGGTTTGGGCAGATCAGGAAACCTCCTTGAACCTCAGTTTGCTTGTGTGAGAAGTGGGTGGATAATCCCTGCCCTACCACACTGGTTTGGATGGTTTGGAAGGAGGGAGGAGAGTGTTTTGAAAACTAGGAAACGTGGTTTCTAGAAATGAAGCTATCCCCACTTTGTTCCCCACACGTCCCTCCCGGCTCCCTGCAGAACCTCATTTGCATCAGAGTTGAGGAAGCACCATCGGGGCACAGGAACTTCGACTTCATCTTTTCTCGGGCCTGAGGGAGATGCAAAGAAAGTTGAGGAAAATTGGTAGTGACCAGTGGGGTGTGTGTGTGTGTGTGTGTGTGTGTGTGTGTGTGTGTGTGTATAGTTAGATTTGATTTGCCCTGCTTTTCATGAGACCATTTAGCTTTGAAAACATTGTTGGTTTTCTGAAGTTGGAGCTACTGTTTTCTGACCCTGGGAAAGACTCAGCTCTGTCAGAGCCAAGGATAAGTATGTAAGAATAAGCATTTCAACTCGAATGCTCTTTAGAGGAAGATAAGAGCTAGGGAAAGAGTACTTTGTTAACAGGTTTTCCCCCCTGTCTGAGGGCATACAAATAATAGCATTGCCAAATTTAAATAGTTTCCTTTGTTACTAATTTTAGATTCACATTTCTTATATGGAAAGTCACAGGGTTGGTTGTGTTACTGTTAGAATTTAAGCAGTTCTTTTTAAAAACCATGTCCAGCCTTATAGCCATTATAAACATGAGCAATACTAATGCCTTTTTGTTGTATATATTTTTTTCTAAAAAGTTAAATAAGGTAAGCTTGTCAATGTCACGAAGCTCTGTGACTGGTTTTTCGTTTTAATTAAAAGAAGTTGAGAGGTGACTCATTTATGAAGTGGGGAAATAAAACCAGGTCTCCGTAGTTGTGCCGTCATAAACCGAACTCTACGTTTTTATAAAATAACACTGATGGTGTTGAATATTGTGTGCCGGACTTGGAATTCATTTAGTTCTCACAACAATTTGTAAAGAAACTGAAGCACAGAGAGGTTAAATGCCTTACCCAAGGTCACACAGCTAGTAAGGAATTTCTCAGGTTGGCATAAATTATATTTGATTGGGACCCTGGTGTTTTTTTCTTAACTTCTGCACTGTGTTTTATCCCACACATACACGCAGTATGAGGGGGAGATTGGGGGCTCCGGAGCCAGGTTCCACGTCCTAGGGCTAAGCTTGCTGCTGAGTTGCTGTGTAGGCTTCACTTTACTTCCTTTCTCTGGGCCTCAGTTTTCTCACCCACAGAATAGTCCTAATAATCCTGTCGAATATTGAATGGAGGCTGCATTTCTCCCTGGAACATGAAGTGTGAACTGTGAAACAGAAACACTGTGAGTATGTTACAAACTGTAGAGATGATCCCTGAAAGCATAGTTGTCACTTCCAGTGTGTAAAAGGAAGTTTCAGAGCTTCCTTCAGAAACTTTCAGTTTCTTTCAGAGTTAAGAAACTCCTTACGTGGGCTGGAAAATGACAAAGGAGAAAAAGTCAGAATAATCCACACACTTCAATGGGGGCTCTGCCCAAAAATTAGTTTGGAAATTACTTAAAAAGAAAAAAAACTTTAGTTTTGTTCTTGGATCCTTATTTTACACTTTTTTTTTTTTTTAAAGATTTATTTATTTATTTATTTATTTTGACAGAGAGAAACACAGCTAGAGGGAAAATAAGCAGGGGGAGTGAGAGAGGGAGAAGTAGGCTTCCTGCCGAGCAGGGAGCCTGATGTGGGGCTCGATCCCAGGTCTCCACATTCTTTTATTTCAGCAATCTGTAGTGAGTCAGAAAACAATTATCCACGAAGTACATATAACTACTTCCCTATTCTCTCTTTATTTGGGGATTGTTCTTAGAAGCCAGCTTGAGGGATGGCTATTTTAAACACGGTAGGTCAGAAGAGTTGAACTTTTGTTTATATACGTTTTAAGGGTATTTTAAGCAATTCGCCTCAATCGTCAAATCATTTGAACTGTCCTATGACATAGATAAAATGTGTTTTTGTTGGTTTTGATTTTGGTTTTGGTCTCATTCTTCGTTTAAACTCTTGGTCCCTGTGGAGATTTGGGCCCCGAGAGGTGTAAGCATGCCCATGTCTCTGACAGTGCCAACACCCCCGTTGTGCTTGATAAATTTTGATGTATTGCAGAGGTGTTTGGATCCTTGAGATTTAAAGGTCTTTCCCTCATTCCTGTGCTGTTACAGGTAAAAATGTGAACTTGGGAGCAACAGTGCCTGGATATGAGTTTCAAGCTGTGCCTCTCGTCATAGATGGTTAGAAGGATCGAGTGTGTGTGTGTGTGTGTGTGTGTGTGTGTGTGTGTGTGTGTGTGTAGAAACTCTAGAACAGGGCCAGGCCCATAGTAAATGCCATGTAAGTGTTAGTTATGAACTGATGATGATGGCTAAGATAATAGAAGATTAGTGCTCTGGGGAAAACAGTAGACCAGTAAACGAGGATAGTGTATACCTTAGGGATCAAGTTTTAAAAAGGGTGGTAAGGAAAGTCTCCTTGCAAAGGTAATTTGAATAAAGAAGGGAGTGCAAGTAGAATAGTATAGTGGGGCGTAGGGGTGCAGAAGGGTATAGAGGTGCAGGACTGTAGAGAAGTAGGTCATGGGTCATTCGGGTTCGTGGGCAGATACAGCCATGTTGAAGCTTTTTTTTTAATTTAATTATTTTTATTTTTTAATGTAAATTGAATAAATTAACATATAATGTATTATTGGTTTCAGAGGTAGAGGTCTGTGATTTATCAGTCTTATATAACACCCAGTGCTCCTCACATCACATGCCCTCCTTAATGACCATCACCCAGCCACGCCAACCCCCAGCCACCCCATTCCCCCACCCACCTCCCTTCCCGCAGCCCTCAGTTTGTTTCCCATGATTAGGAGTCTCTTATGGTTTGTCTCCCTCTCTGGTTTCATCTTGTTTTATTTTTTCCTCTCTTCTCCATGATCCTTTGTTTTGTTTCTTAAATTCTACATATCAGTGAGGTCATATAATTATCTTTCTCTAATTGGCTTATTCACTTAGCACAATACCTTTGGGTTCCATCCACATCATTGCAAATGACATTTCATTTTTTTGATGGCTGCTTAATATTTCATTGTATATCTATACCACACCTTTACCCCTTTGTCGGCTGATGGAATTTCTCTTTTTCTTTTTTTTTAAGATTTTATTTATTTGACACAAAGAGAGAGAGAGTGAGAGAGAGAGAGTGCCAGCACAGGCAGGGGGATTGGCAGGCAGGCAGGCAGGCAGAGGGAGAGAGAGAAGCAGGCTCCTCACCGAGTAAGGAGACCCTGATGGGGGCTCAATCCCAGGACTCTGGGATCATGACCTGAGCCAAAGGTAGCTGCTTAACTAACCAAGCCACCCAGGTGCCCTTTTAAATTTTTTTTTTAAGCTCTTTTTTTTTTTTTTTTGAGAGAGAGAGAAAGGGCACACACATGTGCAAGATAGGGTGGGGAATGGGAGAGGGAGGGAGAGAACCTCAAGCAGACTCCAGGCCTAGTGTGGAATCTGACCCAGGCCTTGATCTCACAACTCTGGGATTAAGACCTAAGCCAAAATCAAGAGTTAGATGCTAACTGACTAAGCCACCCAGCGCCTCTGGTTTTTGTTGTTGTTGTTGTTGTTGTTTGTTTGTTTTGTTTTAACATTTACCTAGGGATTTTGCTTATGGAAAATTTCAAACTTAAAAGTAAAGAGATCAGTACATGTATTCTTCTCCCACTTTCAGCAATTATCAACATAGCCAATTGGATTTCATCCATAAACCCTGCTGGTAATTCCCACTGGATTATTTTAAAGTAGATGTCAGAAATTCTTTCAGTGATTTCTACGTACGTCTGTATGTACTTCTCAGAGATAGGCACTTAATCACACAGAAGCACGATACTTAATTGCATTGACTTTGTTTCCCACATGTAAGGTGGGACTGGCAGAACCTCCCTCACACTGCTGGTTTGGATGTAGATGTCTGGACCATCATGTGGGGTCTCACAACCAATGCCCCATTGCTGGTTGCCATCATGTTCATGATGTTGTTTTTACCAGCTCTTGGTTTTTGGTGTTTTTTTTTTCCCCCTCTCTTTTTTTCTAGATAGTTCAGTTGTGGCAATTTCATTTCTACTTCCCCTCTCTTCTCTGTACCTACTTTAGGCACCTATATTCTGTATTCACTTTATCTACACTCTGTTTCCCTCTTAACTTCCAGTGCCTGTCTTTGCAGCCTGACTTACAGCTCGTGGTCCTCTGAGCCCTCAAGCCTGTGTGATACCAGTACTCTCTAGGCTTCTAGATCTTTTTTTTTTTTTTTTTTAAGATTTTATTTATTTGACAGCAAGAAACACAGCCAGAGAAGGAACACAAGCAGGAGGAGTGAGAAAGGGAGAAGCAGGCTTCCCGCCGAGCAGGGAGCCCAATGTGGGACTCGATCCCAGGTCTCCAGGATCATGACCTGAGCCGAAGGCAGTTGCTTAACCAACTGAGCCACCCAGGCGCCCCTCTAGGCTTCTAGATCTTTTGGAAGGGAGATGGGAATTTTTTCTCACTTCATTTTTTTGGATAGCGTTGTTGAGATGGAGATAGAATTCACATAACATGCAGGTCACCCATTTAAAGTATATACAGTTAAGGGGCACTGGGCTGGCTCAGTTGGTTAAGAGTCTGACTCTCGGTTTCAGCTCAGGTTGTGACCTCAGGTTGTGGGATTGAGCCACAGCTCGGACTCCATGCTCAGCTTGGAGTCTGCTTGGTATTCACTACCTCTTCCTTTCCCCCACCCCTGCTCAAATAAATAAATATATCTTTTAAAAAATGCCACTTTCAAAGCATACAGTTCAGTGGTTTTAGTATCTTCATGGATAAGTGTCATCTTGTCACAGTTGATTTTAGAACACTTAGAGTCTCAAAAATGTACCCTGTACCCTTTAACTATCATTCTTTATGTTCTCCTTCCCTCCTTCCTCCAAAAAAACCACTAACCTGGGTTCTGTCTCTATGGATTTACGTATATTGGACATTTCATTAAAAAAAGTATCTATCAATGTGAAATATCTTTTGTGACTGGCTGTTTCACTTTGTGTTTCACGTTTTCAGGGCTCACCCATTCTGCAGCATGTCTTAGTGTATCACTTCTTACTGTGGCCAAATAATACTGCATTATCTGGTGGTCACACATGTTGCTTACCCATCCATCAGTTGATGGACATTTGGGTGGTTTCCACTCTGACTATTGCGAATAATGCTGCCATTCACATTTGCGCACAAGTGCTTGTGTGAATATGTGCTTTCACTCTCTCGGGTAGATAACCAGGAGTGGAATTGCTAGGTCAAATAGTAACTGTATGTGGAACCGTTTGGGGAACTGCCAGACTGTTTTCTGACATGGCCCCCCATTTTATCTTGCCCAAACATGGGAACCTCACCATCATTCAAGGGTAGGTCCCTACCCTTACTGTGGGTAAATATTTGTATTAATATTTTTTGTAAGTCTTATTCAGTTGTCTAATATTCATGGATAGGTAATTTTTTTGTTTATTATTGTTTTTTGTATAGAAGGTTTTAGGTAAACCATTATTTGAGTGGTGGTATGTACCTTTAGGGCACAAGATGATTTATTGGGAAGGAAGAACAAAATGCTATTTTTATGAATTTTTAAGTTACATAATATATTAGAAGAGCTGTGCACATAATAAGGTTTATAAATAATTAGTCCCATACTGGAGATGTATGTAGAATGATTTTGCTTGTTTGTTTTTTATAAATAGGTATAATCATAAAATTCTAGGCATGGTGTTCTAAAAACAGAACCAAATATAGTGGTGTGGTTCTTAATCCTTTGTTCTGTGACACATGTCATTAGAAAATTCTTAAAATTACTCTGCCAATGAAGTCGCCATATACTTGCAAAGTAAAATTGGGCTCCTAATTGGAGCCCAAATGGCACACGTAAGTATCAGCTGGAGGAATTTTGGATCAGGTGTCAGATTTTTGTTTTTTGTTTTACTTCTGGTAGTTATTCATGGTGAGGTTTTGGGCAAGTCCCCTAACGTTCTTTATTTCAGTTCCCAAGTCAGCATGATAAAACCTGAAATATTTCATGTTATCATCATGTAGAATGAGAGTGGTGAGTGTGACATACGCAGACCAGGAAGTTAGTCATTTGTGTGTCTTGAGCAACCTTGCAGTTTTCTTAGGCAAAATATCTATGTTCCTTAGTTTTCACCTTTGTTGGGTCTTCCCCTTCTTACCCCACCCATTTGTCACAATTGCTTTCTGTCCTTCCTGTGTGTGATTTTTTGACAGCAGACCTTAAAAATTAAGGGTCATTGTCAAAGGTCAGGTTGGTCAGAGAGGAGCCCGTGTGATGCCACCACAGCCACTATTGCAATAGAACCCTGTTTCCTTCCGGGTGTTCTTCATATTAGAATACAGAGTTCAGTATGTGTTGTTCAGTTGCGGTAACTTTGCGGCTCTACGAAAATGGCGGTTTACCCTGATCCCTGGCCACGCTGTGGAAGCCGTGGAGTCGCTGGACTGGGCATCTTAATGGTTTCTGTTTGGTGAGTGATAGTGTGAGTCTGTCAACATCCCTGGGGATGTGAGTCTGTTTCAAGTCAAAGCTTGAAGGGAAGTCGATACAGAAAGAGGAAGAGGACCTGGGAACTGTGTTAACTCCAAATAACTTAAACCGACCATTCACTTGCATTTGTTTACTATTGAGCATGCTCAGTAAGCCACCATAAATCGGCATAAATGAATTTTACCTTTCACCTCAACTCTTATTTGTGATTTCTAGTCTCGAACCTCCTTTATTCTAAGGACATAGTTGACAGGAGTTTTAGGTCATGCTCTCCAGTTTCTTCTAAAGGTCGATGTATATTCTTGACTTTCTTTCTTGGGCAACAGAAATGACTGACAGAACCATACTTAGGTACTGTTTGTTGATGCATTCTTTCATTCATTTAATTCACACTCAAAGAACATATTTGCTGAGCACCTATGATGTGCCTCTGTTCTAGGTTCTGGGAACAAAGTAGTGTCCCAAGAACAGGTTTTTGTTTTTTTTTAAGAAGTTATCCTCAGAGATTTTATATTCTAGTGGGTGTCAGTCTTTGAGATTAAATAAAATGGAGGATTAGTGCTAAGGAGTAAGAAAACTAGAGGTGGGTAGGAGCAGAGGAGTTCCCGGCTGGGGCAGTTGCCATGACTTATATAGGAGGGCCATGGAGGCGTTGCTGAGAAGGTAACATTTAAGATGAGTCTGTAATCCTCCCAGTAATGTGTTTAGTCAGTAGTTAGTGCTGGCGCAGAGAAAATCTAAAATCCGAAATCTGCCATGCTTGTGCCTATTCATAAGATTCGTTAGGGGTCCTAACAGCTACAAGCTGCTCTTCTGCCATCAAAGTGCTGGCCAGTTAGGTCTGAAAGACTTTTGTGAGGTCACTATAGAGCTCACGGTGGCTCATGTCCAACTGAGTCGTCCACCCCTTTTGCAAAAGTGGCATCTTTGCAGTCAGTATGGTGGCTCTGAGGTTGCCCTCATGATGCAGTCATTTTCAACAGAACCACTGACTTTGAGGGGCAGAGACCCATCGGAATGACTGGGCAGGGGGTGTCCAGGAGTCTCTCTCTTGTCTAGGACCTTTGCTGCTGCATGTATGTTTACTAGTAATCTGGCCTGTGCTCACCCTCAACAGGAAAATCTCAATAGAAATGACGGTAAGCTTCGCCCTTTGATTTCTCCTCCTTTAAAATCTTTTTGGAAATTGATTTTAGCCTCTCTTATTCAAAAACCCCATTTGTGACAGTGGGAGGCATTTCGGGATGATGCCAGCCATTGCTTAGGCCCATATTACCTACTGCTTATCAACACTGAAATGTGTAAATATTTAGGTTTAGTCACAGTCTCCCCTCTACCAGAACGTACACCACTGGAGGAATCATGGAGCTTATTTTACTCCCATGCTTCTAGAAGAAGAACAATGCCAGTCATGTAGTAGATGCTCAGTAAATATTTGTTTAATCGAATAATTGACAAACCACAAGCAAAGTGATAATGAACAGCACAACGATACGGTGGCATCTGATCTGTGCCCCCAAAGATCAAGCAGTGAGATGTTGACCTCTGGGACTAGGGCCTGGACTTTGATTCTAATCATCGCTCTCTCCTGAGTCCGTCTTCCTCTCAGAGAAACTCATTCTCCTTAATGGGTGTCCAACCTGGCTTGTCATCCTCTCTCTGCCACTACTCAGCTGTGTCCTTAGACATGGCTTTGAATCTCCGTGGGCCTATTGCAGCTCTAACATGTTCTCATTTTATAACCCAGAGAAGCCAACACCTGCTGAATATTTATGTGAAACAAGAACATCTTTCTAGAAGGAAGTGGAGCAAGTATGTGCTTCTGAAATCACTTTTGAAAAGAAAGTCTGTTTTGCTCAGCGTAGTTCAGTCAATTCCATATCTGGAAGGCTCAGAACTAGCATTCTTTTTGAACTATTGCCTTTAGTTTATGAAAAACCCAGGGACCACTGCTAGTTATCGTTGGTTGGAGGCTATGCATTCATATCTGTAATTGTCTCCATACACAAGGACAGGGATGACACGGACAGAACTGAGTGTAAAACACGACTTCTAGCTTCATTCTCTTGGAAATACTGACATTATCTGGAGCTACAGACTCAGAACTAAAGTTGAAACTTAGAAAAGAGCTAGTGAGAGAAAATCAACAAAAAGCAACACAAAAATGTTCATTGCTGTGTGTTTTGGGGTTTTTTTTTTAGATTTTTTTTTTTATTGGACAGAGAGAAACACAGCTAGAGAGGGAGCCCAAGCAGGGAGAGTGAGAGGGGGAGAAATAGGCAGGCTTCCCACCGAGCAGGGAGCCCAATGCGGGGCTCGAACCCGGACCTCCGGGATCATGACCTGCGCCGAAGGCAGCCGCTTAACAACTGAGCCACCCAGGTGCCCCTTCTGTGTGTTTTACAGTAGTGAAAGACTGAAAATAAATTTCGGTCAGTAAGAGTCTGGCTTAGTAAATTTTGATACATTTATATTATGGAAAGTGGTGAGATAGTTAAGATATTAAGATAAGCACCCTCAAGACCTTGTTGAGAGAAAAAGAAGGTTCGTTATAGATTCTGTCTAGTATGAGCCCATGTGTGTGGGCCCCATCTTCTGATCTCAGATATGTATGTTAATTCATAGGAAGAGGTTGGAAGGGTTAACGTGGTTACTAGTGTCCTTTCTGGGAATGAGGTGGGATTGGCAGGTTTGGGCCCATGTGCATGCTTCACTCGCTCTAGGCATCTACGTTTTGGGCGTTCCTTAAAAACACAGTCATGGTTCTCATTTGCTATTGTGGGAACCCATGTAATGACACCCAAAATGATTGGAGAGAAAAAGATGGTCAGCAGAGAGAAATGGGGCCGTGGGTGAGATTTAAGGTTTAGAGAAGGAAGACGAAAGGCTTGAGATAAATTCTGGCAGTCGCCACCATAGCCTGTGATACTTGGTGATTTAGAGCTTATGCAGTATCCTGCAGTATTATGTGTATCTTATCTATGTGTATATGTCACTTCAAAGGGTTTGACATGGAATGGAAGGCTCCCAAGTCAAGGAAACCCAAGGAACTGTGGTACAGCTTCCCCATGTACCTTCCTTTGGTCTAAGTGTTGGGTGAGAAAAATGTCCTATCATTAGGAAACATGGATTCACTTCAATCCCTGTACAGATAATTCTGCCATAGTAACAGAACACGTGTGTCCACCACCGAAGTCCTCTCTCTAGCTCATGACATTATTTCCATTTTGTTGGATTTGCTCCTTCAATCCAGAAGTTTCTTGAGCTCCCATAGACAGCTCTGTGCCTGGTGGAAAACAGGCAAGGTCCTTGCTGTCATAGAGCTTATAGGGAGGGGTTAAAGGGGAATGACAGTGAGGAGCTAAAAATATATCAGGAAGTAAGACGACTATGATGAAAATTAAGCAAGGTGATGGGATAGGGAGTAACTGGGGAACTACTTTAAGAGAGGTAGTTAGGAAAGACTTCTTTGAGGAAGTAATTTATAAACCAAAGCATGCAAGAAGACAGAAAGGAGTCAGACATATGATCCGTTGAGGGAAGAGTGGTCCAGGCAGAGGGACTAGAACAGCCCTGTTAGGGTGGGCAAGAGCCTGTGGGACAGAAGAGTTTGCTGCATGGTTGGGACTTATCAGGGGTGGACAGAGAGTGGTCTGCAGAACAGGATCATGTCATGCTCTAAGGACAAGGTAAGGATTTTGGATTTTATTCCATATTCGATAGGATCTATCAAGGGGCAGGTGGATGATTAGGGGACTGACATCTGATGTAAGCTTATAAAAGATCCCTGCATACCTCTTGATTATAAGTTGAAAAAATAGAAGCAGGAAGACCCACTGGGCAGATGGAAGGAGACCCAAGTGGGCGAAGATGGTGATTAGATGAGGGTGGTAGCTATGGATATGAACTTGATAATGGATTAAAGATGGAGAGCTAGGGAAAGCCATCAGAGATCGCTTCCAGATTTGGGGCTTCAGCACCTGGGAGGTATGTTTCCTAACATGGGAAAACCAGGGAGGAACAGATTTGGGGGAAACTAGTGTCCTTTTGAATGTGTTAGTTTGCGATGTCCCCTGGATGGACGTCAGATCGGCTGTAAGATAAGCTAGTCTGTGGTCCCAGGGGAGGTCAGGAGCAGGGATCCAGGGGGAGCCATCCGAACACATACTGCTAGTTTTTAAAGCCCTGAAACTGACTCGAAAGTCACAGCTCACCACCTTGTACCTCTCTTCTCCACCTTTCCTTTTAGCTAAGTTCACTTAAGCCAACTGCTTTCATCTGTAGGCCTTCCCCCTTGCTGACCTTGCTTTTGGCTGTTGAGGTTGCTTGAGCCTCATAGTGTGAAGGACAGTGGGAGCAGTAGAAGGACACATGCTGGGCTTGTGGTTACAGTGACCAGGGTGCTTCTCCTTGGAGGAGCTCTCGACATTTTAATCATGACTTTATTTACTGGAGCCTAAGACTGAGCTCAAAAGTGAGCCAACTGGGACACCTGGGTAGCTCATTCCATTAGGCAGCCGACTTTGATTTCTGCTCAGGTTATGATCTCAGGGTGGTGAGATCAAGCCCTGCTTCGGGCTCCGTGCTGGGAATGGAGCTTGTTTAAGATTCTCTCTTCCAGGTGCCTGGGTGGCTCAGTGGGTTAAAGCCTCTGCCTCCCGCTCAGGTCCTGATCTCAGGGTCCTGGGATTGAGGCCTGCATTGCATGGGGCTCTCTGCTCAGCAGGGAGCCTGCTTCTTCTGCTCTCTCTGCCTGCCTCTCTGCCTACTATGATCTCTCTCTCTCTGTCAAATAAATAAATAAAATCTTTAAAAAAAAAAAGATTCTCTTTTCCTCTCCCTGTATCCCTCTTCTTTCTCTCTCCACCCCACCACCAAAAAAAAAAAAAAAAAAAAAAAGAGGGAAAGGAAAAACAGACTCTAGATTTACAGTGTGTTCTTTAGATATTATAAGCTAATCACAAATTTCTACTGCTATTATAATTCAGTATTATCTAAGTTACATAAAACAAAGTTTTTAGTGCTAGTGGTTGTCCTCAATTTCACATACCACTTGTCTACTTTGTTGAAATACAAGCACAGGCTAAATAAAAACAAGAAACTAGGAAACTGGGGGGGCACCTGGGTATCTCAGTTGGTTGAGCAGCTGCCTTTGGCTTAGGTCATAATCCCAGGGTCCTGGGATCCAGCCCCGCATCAGGCTCCCTGCTCAGCAGGAAGCCTACTTCTTCTCCCTCTGCCTGTTGCTCTGCCTGCCCGTGCTCTCTCTGTCAAATAAATAAATATTAAAAGAAATAAACCACATATGCACACATATAGACATACTTAAAAAAAAAAACTATGAAAATGTGTCTTTACTTTTCAATGGTATTCCCATTTGGGGTTTGACATTTAATTTTATTGGAGTCATGCATGGCTGTCTTATACTTTTACCTGTTTTATCAGCAATATGCATATATGACTTCATCCTTATATAAAAGCAGTCTTTTTTTTTTTTTACCAGAATTCATTTATTACATAGCTAAATCACAACTTTACAGTACACTCGAAAGGGACTAAATGAAATGCACATAGTAGCTTAAATGTAAAAATAGAAAACAATGTCCAAAAGGTCAGTTAGATTGGAATATAATTTTAGTATAAAGAGCACAGCATTTTCCGTGTGGCGTCCCGGGACAGGCTGAGCCATGCAGGGCTATTCACATGGATTCTGAATGACAATCAAAAGATATTCCTTATCTGGAGCTACCATGATTTCATGTTTCTTTGATCTGATCCTAAGAAAAGTGAGGTCGTTCTGAGGATCAATGTCACGGACCGTGCTCCTGGCTTTCATTGTCAGCTGGTGCAGAAGACCCGCATATTGAACTGTTGTCGAGTTATCCAACGTTGTTCAGATAGGAATGCCTTCTGCATTTACGACCATAATTCCAATAACCCCTTTATGGCTCTGGATCCTCTTTAGGGTTTCCTCCACCTCTGCCCTCTCCTCAAATGGCAGTGGCCCCTTACTGCTCTTCACTCTATAAAAGCAGTCTTTAATTATCTTTATGCCTTCAAAACCCTTTCCTATTCCAACATCATGCTTCCTGTGTCTGCTGTTAGTTATATTGCTGATTGATTGATTGGTTTATATGTTTGTTTAGATGTTTCTTGTAAATCCAAGGGGAATTTACTGTATTGTACAGAGTGAAGTACAAATTTATTTTTTGTTCTCCTCAAGATTTTGGAGTGTTCTTACTTATCTTGAATGATTTTTACTTGTTGCAGATACGCTGTCTGGCCCCCCGCTAGCCTCGGGGTGAGTTCAAGGCCCTAATTCAGTAGTACAGTGGAACTCATACCACCCTGAGCCCGGAAGATGGTGTCACAGTCTACAGGCCGGCAGGATTCTCCAGTGGACTCATGGGAAAGGGACAGCAATGACCCTGGTGACATTGATGGTTCCCCCACTCTCCTGGACACTGACCCGCCTTCTTGCCACTCAGACGTCAGGTTCGTGAGGCACAAAGCTGCCTGGATCAGTCCCCAGTGTGAGCAGCAATGCACTCAGGATTCGCTGCCTCTGGTCCCGACAGTGGGGAACAGTGGGAACCACTTTGGAGGGGGCACTGCCTCTCCCCTCGGCCCCTCACCGTTGTCTCTTGGGGACTCCGTGGTGGAGACATCACTGTCGAAGGATCCTGCAGACTCTGCCCAGGCCTCAGGTGACAAGAGCAGCGACCTCTCTTTTACCTCAGCAGGAAGGCAGACAGTATTCCTAGGACACTCTCCTCAGATGCCTCTGTTCACAAGCTCCTCTCCTTGTCCTGAAGTGGACCGTGCTTTTCTGCAGCCTTCCCAGCTAACAGCTTCCGCTGATGAAGGTAACTCCAGTCGGGAATTTACCTCATTCCTGTCTGTTCCCATGCTGGCCTTGCCTGTCTCAAGCCCGTCTTATGGTCTTCATCATGAGAAAAAAGTCATGGCTCTCCACTCGGATCAGAGGCCAGTGCATTAGCTCATTTACTGTTGTCTCTGGCCCTGCTACTTGGGTGGTCCCAACGGGTCAAAATCAGGTATTTCCATTCTCCTTTGATAGCAAGGAGGTGCCAGCTGCCGATAGTCGATAATGCCAGCTGCCATCTTTGAATTGGTGTGTGCCTGCAGGAGCTTCTGGCTTAGGAAGTTGCCTGCGAGAGAGTATTGGAGGCACTCTCCGTTCAGTGTGGTGGGAGAAAGTGTTTCCAGGCAGAGTGGGCTCCATTCACATGGGTACTTTCCTAGCAGATGAACTTGCTGCCTCACCTCTATTTACCTAAATGGAGCATGTCTAGAAAATAGTAAGATTTAAAAATAGTAATCACAATTCCCCCAAAGACTATACAAAACCTTTTTTTTCTTTTTAAAGATTTTATTTATTTATTTGACAGAGAGAAAATCAGCGAGAGAGGGAACACAAGCAGGGGGAGTGAGAGAGGGAGAAGCAGGCTTCCCGCCGAGCAGGGAGCCTGATGCTGGGCTCGATCCCGGGACTCCAGGATTATGATCTGAGCCAAAGGCAGTCGCTTAGCAACTGAGCCACCCAGGCGCCCCCAGAACCTTTTTTTTTTTTTTTTTTAAATTAAAGCCGGGGTTCCCGTTGCTGTGAAGTAATGCACATATTCTTAAAATACTGGAATTCCTAAAATAAGATAATGCATGCAAAATGCCACTCAAGAGTCAATAACTTATGTATTACTGTTCTAATTTGTGGCATTCTCATTAAAAAAAATATTCATTATGTTATACTCACACTGTGATGATTTGTATTTCTCTTTGAACCCTAGTTCAAATAGTCGACAGTTTTTTTTCTTTCAAAACAATTTGAAAGCTGCCTGCTGCCTATGTGTGTGTCTGTATGTGGATATTTATTTATTTATTACCAGCAAGAACCAGTCCTCTCTTTCCCTAAAATATGGGGTTTATTTGTTCTATTGGAACAAAATAGAGAAGTTTGAGAAGTTGAAGATGATAACAATTTTAAACATATTATTATGAATAACATATTATTCATCGCTTAAGAATAACAGATTTGGGACAATCTTAAAATGGTCTAGTTTTGAAATAAGAACCAAATTTGTGCAAAATGACATGCTGTACAGCAAGTGGTTCTGCGATTTAAAATTACCCCATAGCTTTGTCTTTCTCCCAGAAAGAAAACAAGTACCCCAGCCCCTTTTGTCTTGTCTTGAAAACAAGACAATAACCCCCAGCAATTTCTTTAAGTGCCTTTAAAAACCACTCCATCTTAAACTTGGTAGGAGGATGCAGCCCATGGAATTAAAAAAAAAGAAGTCCCCAGTGATCTGGTATTTCTTTACTGTGGGACAGCAATGCAGAGAGTAGGCATTTGCTACTAAGACACGGGATTTTTCCTGTGATTTGCTTCGTCACAAATGACAGGACACGGTATTCCTTGTCTAGATAATATGGTAGAGGAAGACCCACCCACCCACTCCTCCAGCCTAGAAGCATTTCCTGAGGCCCCATGAAGCCACCCCACAGTTCCTTTAGTTTGCTCATTTACTCATTTATAAAGTGCACTCACATTCCTGGTCTCCTTCATTCTCCTAGGAGCTACCTATCCTAGTGTAAGAAATGAGGACATTTCAATGCAGAGACCCAACCAGCTGGTGTAGAGAGAGCTGGAACTGGAATCCACAGCTTGACTCTTCTCTGTCCTTTTTCTTCTATCCTCAGGGTCCAAAAACCAAGACCTATGGGCCAACTCTGACTGGCCTTTACAAATAAAGTGCGGTGTGTGTTGCTGATAGTGCCGTCCCCACCCCAGTGGCTGAACTGCATAGTTGCAACAGATGGCCCTCAGATCCTATAATATTTACTCCCCAGTCTTTTTCAGAAAAAGTTTGCCCACCCCAGATGGATTCTGAAGCTAAGAGATTCAAAGTTCTTCATGGAACAGTCACATTCTTAGAGAAGAGGCAAGGGATTGGGCCATCCTGCAAGTGTCTCCCTTCCTCATCCTGAGAGCTATCTAATCTTGAAGCCATCTGTGGCATTTTGGTCTCATTTAGCAGGTTGGAACAACTCAGCTCTTGGGGCTCTCACAGAAATGTTTTGCCTTAAATGCTGCAAGAAGAAATCACATGACAGGAAAGATTTTGTTTTGATGGAGTGGCTCTGGGGGGCAGAATGGATGAGTCAGCTGCCTCTACCCTCTGCAGTTTCTTCTGGTTTTTGGCTGCAGGAAGACCATTTTAGAGAAGAAGTGCTGGCCTTTTTCAGATATATTTGTTTCTGTAAACAAGAAGTTTTGGGGCAGTTGCAGTGCATGGGAGAAGAGGTCCCATAATTCTTAGGGTCCTGCTTCCTTCTCACCCTTCTCTGTCTCCCTTAGGTAGTTTCCATGATCCTCTTTTCTTTCTATCCCTTTGCCTTATCGGTCTCCTCCATTCCAGGGTTTCTGCCATTCCTGCTCTGAGGATTCCTCCCAAGTTGCTCTAGGAGGCTCTTGTAACAGTGATCCGCATTCAGGCAATATCTACAAAGCCTACCACCAGAAGGATCTGTCTTCTTCTGGCATCCTAATTTACTCTAGAATTGTGCTAATTAAAAAAAAAATACTTAAAGGCCATTGCCTAGCATTGTTTTATTTTGGGGGGAATATAGGAACTTTTTTTTCTCTGTTTCTAATTACTTGCTGCATTGGCAGGTGCTGTTCAAGTTGGCAGAAGAACCCCTTCTTCGAATTCCTTCTCTCCAGAGGCATTCCTGCTCCCTGTCGATGTTGAAAAGGTGAATATAGCTTCTTTTTTCCTTTTCTCTTCTTTTTTTTTTAAAGCATTCTTTTTTTTTTTTTTTAAGATTTTATTTGCTTATTTGACAGAGAGAAACACAGCCAGAGAGGGAACACAAGCAGGGGGAGTGAGAGAGGGAGAAGCAGGCTTCCCGCCAGGCAGGGAGCCTGATGCAGGGCTCGATCCTAGAACTCTGGGATCATGACCTGAGCCAAAGGCAGCGGCTTAACGACTGAGCCACCCAGGCACCCCTCTTTTTTCCTTTTCTGACACCACAGAGGGTGTTCATTCCTTAGATGGTGCTGTTCTGATTTAAATCTGGAAACTTCGGTTGATGAAGCTTGGCAGATGGTTTCATTTCAGCCTCTGGCAACAGCACTGAGCTAAAGAAGGGCTCTGAGTCACTGTCTGCTCAGCTGGGAATTTTTCCATGACCGATGCCTGAGGTCTACCTCTGGGCCACCACTGACCTGGGGCCTTTTATCACAGGAAATTCAGCTTGGGATATCTGTTGGTTGCAGTGGGCTAAACTTTGGTGTCTGGAAGATATGGGCTCTATTTCATAGAAAGACCCATGATCCCTCAGTTAAGTGAACATTTATATTTCTGTGCATTAACTCCACTTAAAAACAGCTTCTTGATTTTTCAAGTCAGTACACCCTCAATGAAAAACAGCCAACTATGCTTGTATTTTAACTGATACTTTTTTTTACCTGCAGGAAAATGCCCACTTCTATGTTGCAGATATGATTATAGCAGCAATGGAGAAAATTAAGTGTACCATCCTCAGTCAGCAGCACACAGAGCCCTGGGGTGTGGAAGAAGCCAGTGCGGCACTCGGGAATGACCAGGCCGACTCTGAAGTGACCTTTTATACCTACATAAAGCAAGAGTCTGGGTCTTCCAGTTCTTCTGACAGTGGCTATGAAGGCAAGTAGGGCAAATCAGAGAGACTTTATGTTGTGCTCTCCACTCACATCTCTTTTCCTGTCACATCCTGAAGTTGATCTTCACATCCTTTGTCTACAGCTTTCTAAAACCTCCTGAATAACCAGCTGCACAGCTCACCCCAGTCTTACAGGACCCCAGATCCACATTCTCAGAAGAGCCCCCGAAGGGGCCTGCTTTGATTGGTTGTCCCCAACTGGTCAGCCACTCTTGGCCAGGGGAGTGAAGGAACATGATCAGACCATCATTCCCTCTGAGGCCACCAGTGGGGAGAGAAGAAATGATTCCTATTTCAGTCCTATGTCTGTGCTTTATCTTTGATTCTTTCTTTTTTGTGTCTGTGTCTTGGCCCCATTTCTAGTGACAAATCATCTGGGACTTCTCAGTAATAGAAACATCCCCCCATCCATTCCCTGTCCACCTTTGACCTGGCAGCAGCCTCTGGCCAGTCACTCTGTAAGCAGGTGCACTTAGGTCCTCAAGACATGTTTGCTGCCTTTAGTTTGCTCTTTACTTGCAGCTTCTTTCCCCTCATTGATCCCACACACATCTGTCTTCCTAGAACAACTTCTACTCCTCTAAAATGGCCCATTGAGTTTGCACCACATTTGATCCTGGGATTTTTAGCCTTGTGGGATGCAGCTTGCCAATGGGCATCTTCTGATTTCCCTACGTTGTACTGTGGGCTTTAGTTACATGAGCCTGGCCAACTTGCCCACAGACATTTCTCCTAAGCCTCTGCCTCCCTCCCTTTGCTTTGGCTAGATTTCCTGGGATGCTGAGTCCCCAGGAACATTCTTTCACTCTTACCATGCTTTGAAATCAGCCTTTCTCCACCACCGCTGTGACAAGCTCCCGACTGTATCCCAAGGCAAGGACACCATTCATGTGGAATAAAGCATAAGTTGTGCTCTGGAATGCTCTATGATTGTCTGAGTGCATGCTTCACTTCCTCCTGGAGTTGTGCAGCATGGAGCCCTCCCTCCTTCAGGCGCGGGGCATGCAATTGTGTACATGTGTCAGTGTCTCAGCTCCCTTACAAGGTGTTAAATTCTGATGGATAAGCATGTGTCTCATTCGAATTTGCCTTCGGCCTAGTGCCTTGCCTGAAATAGTATTTTATAAATATTTGTTGAGTGGCTTAGCATGAGCAGGGGGAGGGACAGAGGGAGAAGCTGAGCAGGGAGCCCAACACTTGCTCGATCCCAGAACCCCAGGATCATGACCTGAGCCGAAGGCAGATGCTTAACTGATTGAGCCACCCAGGTGCCCCTGAATTTTTTTTACCATTACTCTAAATATGTTAAATAAAATATTACAATATTTCTACCACCCCAATGAAAATATGCATCTTTTATCCCATATCTCTCTTGTGACATCTCTGGTGGATATTACTCCCTTGGGGTCAGTCAGCATACTTCAAGCCATAGGTTAGTCTTGAGAGCATTTAAAAACAAACAGAAAGAATAGAAAGTGTCAGCAGTCAATTCTCCAAGGGAGCAATGCTTCCTGGAATTTTTTTTTTTTTTTTGAATCAGTGAAATACATTTTTTGTCTGTACTGACTTGCAGTGGGAATGCATGTTACTGTGGATCGTGGTCAAAAGAGGGTGGGGGAAACACGGAGGTGGGTGAGGTTGCCCTGTCTTACCCAGAAGGAAACCAGAGCCGAGAAGTCGGTTGTCCATTGTCACCCAGCTGGGATGGGGCAGTGTTGTTGGGTTTAAAAAAAATTTTTTTTTTAAGATTTATTTATCTCAAAGGGAGAGAGTGCGTGCAAATGAGCAGGGGGCAGAGAGAGAGGGAGAGAGAATCCAGGCAAACCCCGCACTGAGCACACGGAACCAGATACGAGGCTCGGTCCCAGGATCCTGAGATCATGACCTGAGCTGAAACCAAGGCTCGAGGCAGACGCTTACCTGACTTGCAGCACCCAGGCAGGTGGTTTTAAAGACTCGCCAGTTCCCTGTGAGGCCCAGGCGTGTGACCTCTGCATGTCCTACAAGCTAGAATATTTCCCTAAGCAATTGCCTCCATTTCTCTGTGTTTGTCTCTTATGTTTATTCACGTGAGTACAGTTTCATAGTAATTATATAGTTGTATTAATGCAATTCCATTAATAATATGATTATATTAACAACATTGCATATCCAGTTTTCCATATTGCTACAGTTTTCACATTTTTCTGTGATGATATTTTTTGAGTCAATAACATGATTTGCAAAATCAATTTATTACGATTTGGCATTTTGGTAGCTTTCAATATTTCAATATTTTAAATGGATGGCAGATAGCTCCTTCTGATCAAAGACTGCCTTTCTCACCTCTTTTTTTTTTTTTTAATGACATTCCTAGGATAATTCCCTAGACTAGCGTTCGGGATTGAAAAGCATGGACATATTTGTAGTAGTTTCCTCAGGTTGCTCTAACAACATACCACAAACAGGTGACTGAAAACAATAGAACGTGTATTCTCTGTCAGTCATGGAGGCCAGAAGTCAGCAGTGAAGTTGCTGGAAGGATGGGCTCCTTGTGGAGACTCTGAGAGAGAACCGGCTCCATGCCTCTCCTGGCTTCGGGTGGCTACCGCCGGCCTTGGTGACCCCGTGGCATGTAGACAGCACTCCCAGCTCTGCCTCCAGCTGTGCGCGGCCTTCTCTGGCTGTCAGTGTCTGCGTCCGGATTTCAACCAGGCAAATGGGATTTTGAGCTCACTCCAATCCAGTATGACCTCAGCTTAACTTGATCATGTCTAATTCCTAAACATCCTAATTCCAAATTAGGTCACATTCACAGGTGTTGGGTAGGTATGAATTTTGGAGGGAAGCTCTTCAACCCAGTACAATGTTTAGGTTGCCTATACTCTGCCTCACTGGGAAGCTGATTTTTGCCTTCTTTCATCTTTTTAAAACTTGGTATTTTGGAAATTTTCAAACACAACTGAAAGTAGGCAGCCTACTCTTATGAATCCAGTCATTATCATAGAGCCTCATGCTTCTGTTTTGCTCAGACACAGTGAATGGAAGAACAACACAAAAAAGTAGCTTACTGCATTTTTTAATTCTTAAAGTTGAATTTTTAAACTCTTTTAATGTAAACTCTTGGCTCATTTTTATTCCCTGGTTGCTAGATAGTTGGCTGTAACAGTTTTTCTTTTTCTTCTTGTTGGTGAAAGCACCTTCATTTCTTTTTCTAGGTTATGCTGTGTTACAGGGCAGCCCAGTGGCCGGGACGCCCACTCACTCTGATGTGCTGAAAGAAGCCTGTAAATGTGACTTCGATGACTTTGTTATCATAGGTAAGATTTGGAAACTCACCAGAGATGACTCATACTTCCCCTCCCCCCCAACACATATGGACATGCCTCCCATGTGATGCCTCATTCTAGTGGCTTTCAAAGAAACTTCTCCCAAGATCGGATTATGTCAAATTAAACTAATAATAATAATAATAAAAAGATTTTCTTATTTCAACTGTCTTGATAATCAGTCTCTCATCTCACTTGTAGAATTGAATGCAAAGCAGATACTCATTATAGTCTGAGATCTGTTTGGCCTCTCAGTTAAATTTTGGTGGAATTTCAGGTGAGTGTATTTTGAAATCCCATCTTTGGTCATTAGCTGTAGTCTCCTAATAGAAACCCAGAGAACCTGAAGAATGGAGATGCTGAATAATTAGATCTTTTTGAGAGGCAGGGATTTATTTTTGTGTTCTTATAAAATTGAGTATGAGAAACTAAAACAGACTGAAAGACTTCAGTACCCTTTCTTTTATTTACTTGCAGAACTTGGTGAGTTTAGCAATATCACAGAAACCTGTGGATGTTCCTGCAGCTCCTCTAAGAGGTATGTCTTGTCGTGTCCACCTGCACCACACTCCTGGGCCATCAGCTCCGAGGCACTGTGAACGCCAAGCCTCTGATGTCTCCAAGGTCAGCCAGTTGCAGTGACAGGGAGTAACACTTAACAATGAAATAATCACCACTTAAATTTCTTTAGAGCTTTCTATAGTTTATACACACACACACACACACACACACACACACACAGACACACACACGTATATGTAGAGAGGCGGGGAGAGAGAGTGTTGGTTTAAAGGCCTTTGTGTACATTCTCATTTAATCAGGCTAGGTGGAATTTTTAACCCCATTTTTATAAATGTGGAAACTGAGGCTCAGACTATATGTGCCTCAGGACACGGCGGTGTTAAATGAGCAGAGGCAGAACTTGAATGCAGGTCTTCAGGTTCCAAATTCAGTGCTCCTCCCAGTCTTGGTACCTCCTATGTGGAGCATGGAGGAGTTGTGTTGAATAAGACCGTCAGTAGGTGGTTGCTGCATGTTCTCTCCTGGGACACCTGTTCTGTGTTTTTGGCGTGGAAGGGTGGGTGAAAAGATGAATACCCATGATGTACTCCTCATGAATGTAGTCTCCCACTTTTTGCATCTCTTACCTTTCAGTGTCATTTATGAGCCAGACTTCAACTCTGCTGAGCTATTAGCCAAAGAGCTGTACCGAGTATTCCAGAAGTGCTGGATGTTGTCAGATGTTAATCATCGGCTGGCAGGTTCTCCAGATGCAGCTGGCTCCATAGTAGGTATCAAAATAAATTGGCCTTGAATTCAAAGTTCCTAAATTCTCATCTTGCCTGCTGTTCACTTCAGACACTTATGCCTTTCCTTGTATGGTCACTGGAGTATTTACTGAGTGTTGATTGTGGGCCAAGAAATTCAGCATTTCCCATTTTCATCCTCACTGTTATCCTCTTAAGAAGATGCTGTTATGTTTGAAGCATTAGTTCCCACCCCTCAGTGGGACTGGTCAGTGAAAGAGCAGGAGTCGTGCCCCACTTGGTCCCTTGTAGACACACTGCCCTCCGACTGCCTGCAGCCCACTGCAGGGAGAGAACTTTGCAGCATAGTTCACACGGGTAGGAGTAAAGCCCTCTGCAAATGCAGAGGAGGAATGTTTAATTTTATCAGGGGACTTGGGAAGGCCAATTGGAGATCTCTGAACTTGAGAAAGGTAGCAGGTAGAAACACATGGAAGGAGATCTTGGTAAAGGGCAGCTGGAATGAAAATGACAGTGGTGGGCTGTGCATGGGTATTGAGCAAGGTGGCCTGGTGTGGTTGGGTAACATGTGTTTGTGTGCATCTGTGTGTGTGTTGGGGAGGGAGTTGATCTTCCTGGGAAATTAGGTTTGAAGGATAGGGTCAAATTATGGAGGACATAGAATGCTACTTTGAGCAGTCTGCATGTTAAATGCAAACAAGAAAGTTGAATGGTTCAGTGGGGAGCCACTGGACATTTTTGAGCCGGGAATGGTCTTAAAACAGCTGTTCCAGGGGAAGTCTGACAACAGCTGGGGGTTCTGTTGGGCAGCATCTGGCAGCCTATGGACTAAGAGCGGTAAAGCTTCTGCTGTGAATAAAAAGCATTCTGGGTCACAGTGACCTACTTACAGGAACTTGAAGTCTGGAAACGAAGAAACTCCCAAAATACTAAGAAAAGTGATCTCAGCTGGGTGGCGTTTCAAGCAAGACTTCCGCAGATGGCTTTAGATACAGGGAGGGCTCCTTTCGTTCCGTTGAAAGCAGGTCTAATTTTTCATGGCAAATTTTAATGCTGGAAACACATTTGAATAATATTCTTTTTCTTTCAGTTCCTGAAATATGCTTGTTTAGTTGCTCTGAAATCCTCTTCTGTATCATGCAGGTAGTGAATAAAGAGTGTGTCCAGAAAGACTTGGAATCCAGTGTGGATGTCGTTCAGGAAATCACACTTAAGTCGAAGATCAGAGAGGCTGAAGACTGGGAGCCCCCCAGATTTCAAATCATAGTTAATGTTCATCCACCCCTCAAGTAAGTCTGGGTTGCTGCGTGGGCTTCTAGTCCAGGTAACAAGGTGTAATGGGTCCCACCACTTTGTGGAAGTAGGTGAAGGGAAGACAGTTACACACTGAAGGGCAAAGGAGAATTTGTTTTAGGAAGAGGAACATTGGGCATATTTTTCTGAGTTAGCTTCTTAAGAAGTACCTTGTTTATCATGGGTTTTGGGTGGGGGGACTCCATAAGTTTGACACAATTAACTATGTCCTTAATTATGTATGTTATATAGCAATTGGAAAATTAAGTAGGTTTAAAGGAGATTTTTTTAAGTGGCTAATATTGAACCTTTAAAATCATATACAATAATTTTAAAAGACTGCTCTATTTCCCAGGGAAATGTGAAATAAAAAACAATGGATAGTTTTTTTTAAAGGGAAAATCTAACCTTGGCAGGGCTGCTATAGTTAAGAAATGCAACAAGATGCAAATAACAATATCTCCGTTCCCTAAGAAATAACAAATTCCTAAAAGACAAAATGACAAAAGAGGATGCAAAAGAAAAAAAAAAAGAAATAAACTCATTTTTCTCAATGTCTCTTCAAATAAAATATATAATAACTGAAGGTTGTGGTTTTATTTGTTTCTGAGAGGATATGACATCATAAGGGGACATTTTAAGCAACTACAGTTTCTCTATTCTGCTTGGCTTGTATTTAATTTGTTCCCAAACTGCAGCGTAAAGAAGGGATTGGGGAAGGTTCTTGCCTATGCCCCATGGAAGTGCCCTATAGGCTCTGTCTTGTGTTTTTCTTTTGAGAGAATGCCAAGAAGGTGTCTGGAGCATGGGCAGAAGAGCTCCTCCTCCAGGCTTGGGGAGGGGTCGCTGCCCTTAGCAAGGGATGTCTATTTTCTACAATGTCCCTAGGTCCTCTCTAATGGACATGGGTAGGATTCCACACATTTTTACCTTGGTCCATTTTTGCTGACCCTTAACTGTAATAAAATTTTACAGTTTCCTTCATAGTTCAAATCACATACGGAGTGGTGGCGTTAGCAGTTCAGTAGAAGACACTGCAGTAGAAGGTCTCTCTCCAGAAATGCTTGATACTTAGGTCTTATGTGACCTCTTACTCATCCACATTTCTTTGGATCCATGTGTGAACTTTCCAGGTGCATTACCTCTTGGTGTTTCATTTCCCTGAACTTTCTCCCTTGCGTTATATGCCTCCAGTTCTCACCGGCAGGGGTCCTATGCAGCGAGCTGTCGCTAAAGATCCTTTCATGGAATAGTTATTCACCATACCAGACTTTGAGTTTGATGATAGCAGGGTTTTTTTTTTTTTTTTTTAAGATTTTATTTATTTATTTGACAGAGAAACACAGCTAGAGGGGGAACACAAGCAGAGGGAGTGAGAGAGGGAGAAGCAGGCTTCCCGCCGAGCAGGGAGCCTGATGTGGGGCTCGATCCCTGGTCTCTGGGATCATGACCTGAGCCGAAGGCAGTCACTTAACCAACTGAGTCACCCAGGTGTCCCAATAGCAGGGATTTTTAAAAGACCCAGAGATCTCAATAAAATAAATAAATATAAATAAATAAATAAATAATAAAATAAAAGACCCAGAAAACTCAACTAGAAAACTCTATTGAAGAATGCTATCTTTTTTCCCAAATGAAAAATGACAAAATTAAGGCTCTGAACCAAGAAAAGCACCCTGATGTCAGTTTCTTTTCCACTCCGTGAAAAATGCTCTGTTGGCTATTTCTGAACTGTAACTGTGATCCTCTTCTGTGCCCAGGAGGGAACTCGTGGTAGCAGCCCAGAATTTTTTGTGTGCTGGCTGTGGGACTCCAGTAGAACCCAGTAAGTATGGGCAGTGGGTTTACCCGCTGAGGGCACGGTGACAGGGTGAAGCGTGGCAAAGAGGGAGAGTGTGCTGTTTTTGTGAGAGATGCTTGGAAGAAGTTGTTACAAGAACTTCATGCTGTTGCCCTGTCTTTTGTGAAGAGGCCATCGTGACCGCTAAGGCTGCACGGCTGGCCTGTTACCTCGTCTCCTAGTTCTCTCGCTGTTGGGCCCTCAGCGCCAGCCAAAGATATTTGCTGAATGCTTGAATGGCTTCTAGCAAACTGCTCTGAGGGGGTTTGAGGGTTTGAGGAGGTGGCTTGAGGGGACCATTCCTGGGCCAGCCCGGGGCCTAGAAAATCAGACTTCTAGTCAGAAATGCCCACCAGATTGCCCACCAAAGACTGCGAATCACTTATTCTGCTTGTGAGGGTATCTACAGGTCTCACCTGTAGAAGGCTGGGAAGAGGAGTTTGTTGGAAAGAGTTCCCTTGGCCCTTTGATAGGAAGTCTTGGAAAGATAAAGACTTTGAGGACCTCCACCTCAGGAAATAAAAATAGAAAACAGAAATCTGTCTGGGATTCCTTCCATCATCTTGAATGGCAGTGCCCACCATTCATCATATTCGTAACTGCTTTCCTTGAAAGGGCTCATCCTCCCACGTCTGGTAGAACCGCTGTATCCTGGTGCCTCAGTATCGAGTGCGTGGTTGAGTGCATGAGTCAGAACCTATGAACACGTGACTGTGACTCCACCAACTTAAGCAATCTCCCTCAGTTTGTTCAACTACGGAGATGTGGGCCTGCACGTGACGTGAACGTGGTCCTTCCCTCATCGAGCTTGCTTCCAGGAAGGCAGAGGCATCAGCCAAGTGAACAGCAGGGACAATGCTTGCCATGAAAGAGAAAGTCAGGAGTACTGTGGGATTTACCATCCGGGAACTGAATCTGGGCTTGGGGGGCTGGCAGGGAGAAGTTCTGTAGGGAAGTGATCGTCCCCAGAAGCGCGTGCGTGTCTGTTGCAGGGCTACCGAGCACCCTGAGCAAAGGCCCTGCAGCAACTACAGAGAAGTCTTCTGTGACTAGAGCGTAATAAGGAGAGAAGAAAGCATGCTCACAGGTGCTCAGGGCGTAGACGGGAGATGGGTGATCAGCCATGGAGGCAATTTTGGGCTTTCCTATGAACTTCCTATATAGTTCTTAGGATATATTTTGACTTCTTAAATTGGAGAGAGCAAGCACAAGCAGGGGGTGGGGGGAGAAATAGAGGGAAGGAGAGAAACAGACTCCCTGCCAAGCAGTGAACCCAATGTAGGGCTCGGTCCCACGACCCTAAGATCATGACCTGAGCCAAAGGCAGACATTTAACTGACTAAGCCACCCAGGTACCCCTTGACTTTTTATTTAAGATATTTTTTAACTTACAGAAACATTGCAAAAATGGTACAGAGATATTCTATATTCTTTTCACCCAGCTTCCCCTCATGTTAACATCTTATAATAATCAGAATATAATTGTTGCAACTGAGAACTTCGCATTAGTGCAATCCCATTAATTCAGCCACAGACGTTTTCAGGTTTCACCAATGACCTTGATCTGCTCCCAGGTCCAGTCCAGAGCTGCATGTGGCATGTAGTTGTCAGGTCTCCTTTGTTTCCTTCAATCTCACATGTGTTGAACCATTTGAAAAGTAAGACAGCATGACAGTTTATCCTTTAATATTTCAGCATGTTCTAAAAATAAAGAGGATGAACAGTTAGCACACCAAAGGAAATTAATAGTAGTTCTGTAATATTCTCTCATACTAGTCCATATTCTCTAATATTCTCTCATGCTAGTCCATATTCTCTAATATTCTCTCATGCTAGTCCATATTTGTTGTTCTCATGATGTCATTTTATAGCTGATTTTTCCATCCAGCTTCTAACCAAGTTTCATAAAGTACATTTAGTTATCATTTCTCTTTCTACCTTTATTCTAGAACTGCACTATCCAACATGGTAGCCACTTGCTCCTGTGGCTATTTAATTTTTAATTTAAATTAATTAAAGTTAAAAATCCAGTTCCTCAGGACACGTGGGTGGTGTCTCAGTCAGTTAAGCATCTGCCTTCTGCTCAGGTCGTGATCCCAGGTCCCAGGATCGAGCCCCCCATTGAGTTACCTGCTCAGCAGGGAGCTCTCTTCTCCCTCTCCCTCTGCCCTTCAGTCCACCTGCTTGTGCTCTCTTCCTCTTTATGTCAAATAAATAAATAAAATCTTAAAAAAAAAAAAGTCCAGCTCCTCAGGCACAGTAGCTACATTTCAAGTGCTCAGTAGCCTCATGTGGTCGAGAACCACTGCTTTAGGATGCATCGTTTGGCTCTGTTTTAATTAGAGGACTGAAGAAACCAAAAGAGAGACATAATTTATTCTGTATTGATAGTGTAGTACTTAGTAGAGAGTCAATGAAATTTGATGAATCAGTGACTGGACATTGAAATGCTAGGATTGTAGATTTTAGGGAAAGATGAGTTACATCAGGAAAATTTATTGGCCCCATCTGTCCCCCTTTCTCTTCCCATCTTGCTAAGGTTGGTCAGAAATGCAGAGTGAAAGGGCCGGAGCATACCTTGCTTTCTGCCCATTTAATATATAATACATCAAGGCCCTGTCATAAGCAAGAAAATACTACCATCTGAAAAATCAGAAATCTTAATCCAGGGTGGGGAAATAGACACTTGCAACTGACTTCTCAAGATTTGAAGCTGAAGAACTCACACATAAACATGAAGCACTTCATAAATTCTTAACAAGAATTCGTCAACCCTAGTTGTCTTTGAGTTGAACCCCATTGTTTATGATTCCATGTTTGAAGATTCATCTACTGGATAACATTTACTGGTGGTCACAAAATCATTAATCATGATGTTTTCACAGTCATGCCCAGATACGCACAAAGCACTGAAAATTGAAGTTGCCTGATAATTGGATTTGCCCAATGCATGCATTTCCAGCTGAGGGCCATGCTCTGCCTCTGGTTTTCTCTCTCATACTGTAAACAAGGCCTTCTCACGGCTTACTGAATACCTTTTTTTTTTTTTTTTTTTTTTACAGTTTTGGCTTTTTTTGTTGGTGAGTTAGCTGTTTAAAATATCCCCCACATATGGTACTGAAGTGTTCCTAAGTACAAGAAGGGTGTGATTTACTTTATGGAAATAAAAATGCATTAGGTAAGCTTCCTTCAGTCGTGAGTTATAGATAGTGCTATTGGTCCTGACCAATGATATAACAAAAATATAACAAAATAATATATTGTTGGCCATGTATATGTAAGGTTGTTATTGTTGGTATAGTGTTGGTAATATATATAAGGTTGTTAAAAATAAATTATAACAATATACATTAAATAAGTGTCTTTAAACAGAAAACACACATAAAACAAAGTTATATATTGACCAGTTGGTGAAAATGGTACTAGAGGCTCACTGAAGCCTAAACCTGTATTTCATTCAGGAGCACCTCAGTCTGTTGCAGGGGTAGGGGTCACCCTGAGCAAAGGCAAATTTATAAAACATAAACTATTCTAGATAATAAAAATCAGTAGGTGCAGCAGGGCTGTGAGGGATAATCTGGGCAAGCGCAAAGGCATTAGCCTTCCCCTCCGACGAACGCTGCAGAGGGTGAGGGGCTGTGATGGCCCAGAGCTGGCGCTTCAGGCCACACGTGGCTGGGAACCCCACTGGGCTGCTCACCACATGTCTCTGGCGTGTAGCTTCTTACTCCCTGTCTGTGCTCTCGTCAGTCAGATAGGGGATGTAATGGTTCGAGCAGAGAATGACACAACGCAGGTGAGACTTTTAACCAGAGCATGACGCAAAGGAAGTGCTCAGTAAATGGTAGCTCCTGCAGTTACTTGGGCCTCGTTTATTGATTAATTGGTTTTATTTTATTTTATGTTTTGTAAACATATGTGCAGAAGCCTATAGGACTGCAGTGTACTTAACTCATTGAAAGCTCACGTCATTCAAGTAACATCGTTCATTAAAATATAAGCGGCCTTGTTTATTCTGGAAGCCGGTGTAAGGAAACTAGATTGAGAATCTGCAGTGTGCAAGGCTTTCTCACCATTGTTTCATTTACTCTGATGATAATATCATCCTCACTCATCTGAGACTCTGATGTTGAGGGAGGGACACAGGGGAGACTGTCTTCGTCTTAAACTGGGTGATGTGAACCCAGGATTTGTTGCATTTGTCCCTATACCTTCTGTTTGTCAGTATATTTTGTTAGATATATTTCTGAAAGCAATGCATGCTCATTTTAGCAAATTAAACAATGCAAAAGAACAAAAATCCTTTCTCCTGCCCTTTGGAAGTATTCACTATTAGCTTTTTGGTAGGGATCCTCTTGGACTGTATATGTGGGGTTTTGTTTTTGTTTTTTTAAAGATTTTATTTATTTATTTGAGAGAGAGAGAATGAGAACAAGAGAGCACGAGATGGGAGAGGTCAAGGGAGAAGCAGACTCCCCGCCAAGCAGGGAGCCCGATGCAGGGCTCGATTCTGGGACTCCAGGGTCATGACCTGAGCCGAAGGCAGCTGCATAACCAGCTCAGCCACCCAGGCACCCTTGTGTATGTGTGTTTTTAAAAGCAAAATGATAACAGCAGTATATGTATCTGGAACTGGATGTCCACTGCCCACACTCATGCAGGCATTCGTAGATTCTGTCATTTCATCGTTGAGTGCACTGTACTTCCCTAGCCTGGTGCTTCTTAACGTATATTCAGTTTGCCGTAATATACTGTAATGAACACCTGTCTGTATCTCCATGTGTGCGTGTTACATTTCTGTGTGGTGTCACAGAAGTAGGATTTCTGCTACACATTAAAAACTTAAAATATATCATAGAAAGGTCCTCCTAGAAAGTCCCTTCCTGTCAGCCCTCTGCCCCTCACCTGCCCTGGGTCCCACACCTGTGTGACAGTCTGATGCAAAAACAAGAGTTCACTCTTTGAACATGCACATCTTTGTTGCTAAGATTGTTTTCACTTTGTTCCTGGTCGTTTGCCCTCCAAGTTTCCACCTACCACTTATTCCCATCCATGGTGCATTTCTGTGTTTCCCATGGATTTATCCAGGAAGTCCTTGGGCTGCTACTCCCTAAGAGGGTCCGTAGCATACTTGACAATTTACCAAGCACTTCTGTGTGTGTGGTAGCCCACAGTCTAGTTCTGAGCTGCTTTTTGTGGCCTGAGGATAGTTAGCCTGAAGAGTTGGACCAGCCCCCAGGCTGCCAGCCGGCGGGAGGCAGGGGATGACCTCCCCCCAGATTTCTAGACTCTAAACCTCTTGTTCTTTTGGCTACACTGCCGTTTACAATGCCTGTCTTCCAAATTCAGGAGTACTGGGGGGAGCTTTCTCTTTTTCTGACACCTGTTTTTGGAAAGCAGCACTCCTGAATGGCCATAATAAACCGCCTCTAGCCCTGCCGGAGCTTTCTCAGAGGCTGTGCGGTCAAGTAAGATGTTGGCAGCACAAATCCAGCCAGCTGGACCTTGAGCCTCGGTGTGAAGGGGAAGTGGGGGGGGGGTGCGGCAGAGGGCGGTAGGTCTGCCAGCCGAGGTGAGCTGTGCTCACCCTCCCGTGGGCTCTTGCAGAGTTTGTGAAGCGGCTTCGGTACTGCGACTACCTGGGCAAGTATTTCTGTGACTGCTGCCACACCTACGCAGAGAGCTGCATCCCCGCAAGGATCTTGACCACGTGGGACTTCAGGAAGTACTACGTCAGCAATTTCTCCAAACGGCTGCTGGACGGCCTGGGGCCCCAGCCTGTTTTCAATCTGCTGAGCGTTGGCCACGCCCTGTATGCCAAGGTCAAGGAACTGGACAGAGCCAGGGTGAGCAGCGGCCTCAGGCCTTGGCAGGAGAGGTGGGGTTGGTTGCACCATCTCAGGGGACCCAGCAGACCCTCCACGGGGTGGGTTTACCATCAGCCGCTGGAGCTTTAGTTTCAAGGCACTTTCCAAGGCCCGGTACCAAATTTCCTATGTATGCATAGTTTTGCATTTATTACATAGCTTCTGACATTTATTTATTATTAGTTTTAAAGTAAAATTGTTTATGTTTAAAGTGTAGAGCATGCTAATTTGATATTCAACTACAAGTGAAATAATTACTGGTGAAGCTAATTAACATATCCATCTCCACAGTTAGGTTGTGTGGTTGTATAGTGGGAGCACCTGAAAAGTACTGTTAGCAAATTTCCAGCGTTCAATACAGTATTATTAACTATAGTCATCATATCATATATTAGGTCTTTAGACTTATTCGTCCTACATAACTGCACCTTTGTTCCCTTTGACCAGCATCTCCCCATTTGCCCCACCTCCCCATTTCTGTCCAACTCTCTGCTTCTGTGTATTTGACTTTTTAAAGATTCTGTGTGTAAGTGAGACCATGCAGTTTTTTTCTTTCTGTGTCTGTCTTATTTCCCTTAGCACAGTGCCCTCCAGGTTCACGCATGTTGCCACAAAGGGTAGGATTTCCATCTTTCATACATAGTTTTGTGTTTTCCTCAAGTTTCCCAGCGGTTGTGTAAGCTTCAGGCTTCACACAACTGGAGTTTCTATTGGACTCAGTCGTGAACCCCTGCTACACAGACTGTTTACTTCAAAGGCTTGTCTTACAGAATTGTAGCATTTCAAAGATAGAGCTAACATTTAAATTTGATTTACACATTCTCTGTATCATTGATCACATTAACTCTCTCCCCTGTTTGGTTTCTCACATTAGGAAACCCGGGAGCAACTTTTTCATATCAAGAAGCTGTTGAAAACCTGCAGGTTTGCTGAAAGGTACTGGTGTTGGCTGGGTCAAGCCAGGCCCGAGGTGGGGAGGGCCGGGAGCTTCCCAGACCCGCAGGCCTCTTGGTGCTGCCTGCTGTTAGCTCTGCTAGTCCACCAGGCGCCCTCAGGCCTCTCCTTGACGAAGCAGACCCTGTGGTTAAAGTCACTAAACCTTCAGCTTACTCGTAATGAATTTAAGGTGTTCAAAGAATAAGCCAAAAAAAGGATGAAATAACTAGCCAGGGACCTTACTGTGATTATTGTTGTTATTTTAAATTGTGACAAAGTACACATAACAAAATATACCATTTTAACCATTTCAAGTGCACAATTCAGTGAGTGGCATTAAGTACATTCACATTCTTGTGCAAGAGTCACCACCATCCATACCCAGAACTTTTTTTTTTAAAGATTTTATTTATTTTTTTTGACAGAGAAACACAGTGAGAGGGAACAGATGCAGGGGAAGTGAGAGAGGGAGAAGCAGGCTTCCCACCTAGCAGGGAGTCTGATGTGGGGTTTGATCCCAGGACCCTGGGATCATGACTGAGCTAAAGGCAGACGCTTAACGCCTAAGCCACCCAGGGACCCCCATCCCCAGAACTTTTTTATCTTGCAAAACTGAAACTCAGTATCCATTGCAATAACCCCCTTTCGCCCCACCCCTCCTGCCGCTGGCAACCACCATTCTACTTACTGCATCTATGAACTGGCTCCTCTAGGTACCTCAGGTAAGTCCAGTCATAGAGTATGTGTCCTTTTGTGACTGGCTTATTGCACTCAACATAATTTCCTGGAGGTATGCCCGTGTTGTAGCATGGGTCAGAATTTCCTTCCTTTTTTAGAGCTGAAAAATATTCCATTGTATATACCTACCACATTTTGTTTATCCATTCAACCACCTGGAGTTAGTTTCACCTTTTAGCTATTGTGAATTGTGCTGCTCTGAGCAGGGGTGTATCGATGGCCTGTTAAAAATCCCTGAGAGAGGGGCGTGTGGAACTGTCATGGCTGTTCAGCGCTCTATGGTATGATGTGGTGTTCATTTCAGTATTCTCTTACTGGTAGATTTTTAATCTAATATATTTTAGTATCTTTATAGATAGTAAACCTAATAGATTTTAACACCTCATAGATATTTAGATTTTTAATACCATTTATTATTTTAAAAACGAGGCTCAGGTGAATCTCCGCACATCCGTATGTCCTTAGGATAATCTTCTAGTGGCAGAATTTCGGGAAACCATGGCATAAAGGTTAAGGCCTGAATTCAATGACAGAGATCGAATTTTTTAAGTGGAAAAAATAAAGGTTACTTAAAGGGTTAAGATCATTTGTTATAATAGACAGGATCATAGTTTAAAAAAAAATTGTTCTGTTTTAAAGCTGCTTTCAGTTTCTGATCTTTATTAACGATTTCGTAGGGAGGAGCACGTCTCCTGTAGTTATTTGGCCTTAAGCTCTACCTCATGGCATTGGTGTGACAGGGTAATTACTTCTCAAGCTGTCAGTTTTCTTGCCTGTAACATACAACCATCCCCATAATTCTTACTGTCTACAAAAATTTCTTGAGTATCCATTCTGTGCTTCACATAAAAAATCCACAGGACTCATGTTACGTCCAGGGAGAAAACACAAACCTCTCATTGCCAGATTGTGTGTTATAGACACGTACACGGTGCCCTGAGGGTGCAGAAGAGGCAACATTTAGGTCCTAAGGAGCGGGGTGGTTTTCAGTCTCAGTACATGTCTTTAAGAATTGAAAAATACATGTGCATTTGTCTTTTGCTGAGTATCTCCAAGAGCAGGCTGCAGGAGATACATATTTCTGCTGGTTCAGCTTTTTGAAATCTGTTTTTATGGAATTTTGGGTTCCTGGCTTCCAAACAAACTTGCAAAATGCCAGATGGTGAGTCAGGTTCACTTGTTCTTGGGATTTTTTTTTTTAAGCTGAGTTAAAAAAAAAAGTGTGAGCGCCAGAGAAAACCACTGCCTGCTCAGCCTCCTTGTGTCACGCCGTGTGGGGGCTGTCTGAATTCCTCTGTTTCCTCCCGGCAGCACGCTAAAGGAGTTTGAGCAGGTGCAGAGGCACCTGACTGATGAGCTGCACCTGTTCTCCCTGGAGGATCTGGTCAGGGTCAAGAAAAGGCTGCTGGTGCCCTTGCTCAAGGACATTCTAAAAGCTGCTCTCACCCATGTGGCCAACTGTGAGGTAAGGTTCCCCTGGCCCTGTGTGTCCCCGAGCTGTCCCTTCCCCATCAGGACCTGGGATGGGAGTTCTGCACTTTACCTCATTTAGCCCCCACCGACCTGAGGGAAGTGCAGGGAACACTATTAACGGATGAAAGAAATGAGTTCAGAGGTATTTGGTAACAGCCAAGATCCGTCGTGCCAGTGAGCGGCAAGGCTGCGAAGCCTGGGCCAAGTGCCTTCTTCGTGTCGGTGCCAAGCCCTGCTGGGGGCTATGCTTGTCTCCCGTCTGCCCTGACGTGCTGAGGATAGCCGTGTGGACTCAGGATCCCGAATAGGAGCTCTGTGTCTGTGTCAACTCAAGAATTGTAGAGCAGCCATGAGAAATAAGAGTAGGTCATCTAGAAGCCCGCGTGAAAAGTCAGGATCTTTCCCCGGCGTCTCAAATGTACTTGATGAGAAAGCTCTCCAGGCAGAGCAGATTCATACACTTTGTTAGAATCCGTTTCCTCTACAATAGCATGATCTAGCCTCTCGTTCCTTCTAGAGGCCAGGATTCCAGACGCTTAAAAAACGGAGGTTTATAAAATTCTGTAAAAGTAGTAACTTGGCTTCTCCTTCAAAAGAAACATTGCCAAGGAGGATTTTAACATTTTGGCCTCTTCTCTTACAGCTGTGTCAAGGAAAAGGCTTCATTTGTGAATTTTGCCGGAGTACAGCTGTCATCTTCCCCTTTCAGACCGAGACGTGTAGAAGATGTGCAGGTATCTTAATAACTTCATAATGTACACTTGATAGTAGCTTAATAACTGAAGCACACAGTTAGCTTCATAGAGACTTAATCATTTAAACACAACATTGTTGGAAGGATAATAATGCTGTCGGGTAGGAGCTAATGGAGTTTTGGGTGCATGGGGAGGAGAATCTGGGTGAGGCAGGGATGAAGGGGGGTGTCTCCCCATACAGTATTTGGAGGGAAGAGTGGTCCCTCTTTTGCCCGTGGCCCAGTTCTTTCCCACCAGGCAAGCCACAGCCACTGTCCCAGTTTTAGAATTGGATTGCGGTCATGCTGGGGTGCTGTCCCTGGCCCCTCTTGTACTCTGAGGGCAGTTTGAGTCATCGTCACCGAGACCATGTAGGCCAAAAGACCTAACGTGTTTACTACCTGGCTCTATACAGCAGAGATTTTCAAACCTTGTTAGACTGTATGTATTGATGCTTGAGGAAATCCTGTGATCTCTTAACTGTTTCGTGGGAGAGATCTGACCATACAGTCTGCCTTTACCCTCGATAAGAGCCATGCCCCACCTTAGACCAGCACTGTCTCCCCAAACCCGTTCAGGAAGATCGCAGGAGAGGCTCCCCAGCAGAGAAACTCCAAGGCATGGATCTGCTTGCAGAGAGCTCACTGGGGCGTGTTCTCAGGCTCCACACCTGTGGGGTGTGAAGTCAGCAGGACTCTGAGGCGGGGAGAAGGTGAACCGTGGTGTGGTAGCAACTAAGGGTCAGCGCATCTCCCAGGACACCCTGAAGCAGGATGGCCTTTCGCGTTGTCACATACTGGGGCCAGGGGCCAGGCCAACATTTAAACCCCATGTTGACTGGTCTCCGGATGTAGGCCAGTGCCAGCAAGGGGAGATGACCTTGAGGGAGAGAGGCAGGGCTTTCCAGTTAAGGCCATTTCCAGTTTGGGCTGCCTCCCGAGCTGTCAGCCACCAACACTCACCATGTTCATGATACACTGGGGATTTTAGAATCTGTCAGTTTCAGCCTGCCTCATTTGCTGTTTCTGGTTTCTGGATCCAGACCACCTCTCTCCCCAGGGTGGGGATGAGCTTCTCTGTGTGTGGGAGAAGACAAGATAGGCCGCTCGCTGATGGCTGTCCTCTTGCTCATAGGGTGCAGAGCTTGCTTTCACAAGCAGTGTTTCCGGTCCTCTGAGTGTCCCCGGTGTGCACGGATCACAGCTAGGAGAAGGTTGTGGCAAAGTTTACCTTCTACAACAACATGATAACCTGAGTGTTATGAAAAGAAAGACTGTTCAACCTGCCTTAGAACACCGACTTGCGTCTATTATCAATCAGATCATTTCAGATGTTGAGTATTGCATATGAAGAAAAAAATGGCCAATGTTCTTTTTTATTATATATATTTAATGCTTTAAAAAAGAATGCACTTTTTTGTTATTAAGCATAAGTTTGTTACTGGTGGTTTTGTTTACAGATGTTCAATGTTTTTGCTGCTTTTTTTTTAATGAGTCTTTTTTTGATACTTCCTCTGTCATATTTGAGTGGTTGTATGTAGCTAATATCGGAGCCTATTTTTGTATGAATTGTAACTGACAAGACAAATCCCTCCATTCGTCTTTCTATAAAGCTTGTTTGGTGAAGCGGATTGCAACCAGTGATCTGTTTACTCCCGGATTTTTTCCGACTTAAATGCCGTTTTGTAGTTGTATCCGTATTATCGATTTTCCTTGTTCCAGGGTTGGAGAGAGCCCAGGTCTGCAGGTGCGCCTGTGTCCAGATGAGCTTGAGTGCTCAGCGCTGTGTGGAGCTGCTCTCCATGGGGCCTTCAGAGCCGCACACGTCCACCCCGCCCTTGTCCTCTCTTTTCCACACACTGAGCCAAGGGATGCACGGTTGGGTAGAACTTCATCTCTAGGACTTTGTCTCTTTGATATAAAACTGAACGTAAGGTATTTACAGACTTAAACTGTGGGAAACTCCTGTTAATGAACAATGCGACTTAGTAATAACAATAAAAGCACAGACATCAGTTAAAAAGCCAAGGTAAATCACTGAACTGTTATGAATTTATTTTTCCTAATATTTTATTTATATGCTTTCTTGAGACATGTAAGTCTGTGTGTGTATTTTCTGGGATTTTTTTTTTGTTGTTGTTGTTGTTTGTTTCCTTCTATCACCTGTGTACTCTCTCCTACTTGAGAAGCGTCCTGGGCCTAGGTCCCTTCCGAGCACATCTTCAGTCTGGAGCTCGGAGGTCATGTCCCCCAGGATTCACATGCCCTAAATAAACAGTAGGGGCAGGCAGTAGAGCAGTACTGGTTCTCCTCAAAGCCTGCCTGGTCGCACGTGTGTGTGTGTGTGTGTGTGTGTGTGTGTGTTGTGTTCAGTGTGATGATATGAGCACATGAAAGTAATGAGTGTGTCCTACTAATCTGGCATCTTCTAACCCTGTCACTTGTTCTCACACCCTAGATGCACCTGGGATTGTGCTCCCATTCCTTGTTTAAGCCAGGTCCCTCTCTCTTTATTTAAGATATTTATTTATTTGAGAGTAAAAGAGAGAGCACGAGCAGGAGTGGCAGAAAGAAAGAGGGAGAAGCAGGAAACTGGTGCGGGACTCGATCCCAGGACCCTGAGATCATGACTCGAGCCGAAGGCAGAGGCTTAACTGACTGAGCCACCCAGGCACTGCCAGCCAGGTCTCTTTTAAATAGAAATTTAGGTACATGGTATAAGATAAATAAGATCAATTTTAAAACAGTGTTTTATTCCTACCCATAGCTTACATTCCTTCTTAGGAATCAAGAGTCAGAGTGTATGTTCGTATTCCTTATAACGTTCTCTATAAGTTTATGTCAACATCTTCATTTCACAAACAAGGCAACAGGCTGAGAGAAGAGAAATGACCTAAGTTCCCATAGGTTGTGCACGGGAGAGCTGACGTTGGCCTCCTGGCCTCCGAGTCCTCCTGTCTCCCAAATCCCATGTTCCTAGCCCCTCCCCACGTGGTATTTTTTGAGATAATACAAGCAAAACCAATCTGAGCTTTAAGTGCTGGTCAAACCTTAGCGGCATGGGGCTGAGGGCTTTCTCATTCATTCTCTTGTAATGATCTGAGGAACTTTCTGCGGTTTCTGCATTGCCTGAAGGGCTCTGTGTTCAGACTGCTGTGTTCACAAAGGCACTGGAATTTGTACGTGTGAGACACGTCTCTGATGTTGAGGAAGGAAGAGTGTCCAGTAGCTGCCAGGAAGTGATGGTCTTGATTTTCTATATTGAGGGAGAATGAGGCAATATGAATAGGGTCTCTATGGGCTTGGCTGAGACGCGGCCCCTCCCCACTGTGGTCGTGGACACTTCTTTTTTTTTTTTTTTTTAAGATTTTATTTATTTATTTGACAGCAACACAGCTAGAGAGGGGAACACAAGCAGGGGGAGTGAGAGAGGGAGAAGCAGGCTTCCCGTCGAGGAGTGAGCCCAATGCGGGGCTCAACCCCGGGTCTCCGGGATCATGACCTGAGCCGAAGGCAGTTGCTTAAACCAACTGAGCCACCCAGGCGCCCCCGTGGACACTTCTTCCCAGTGAGGTGCCCATTAGAACCCAGAACACTGCCCTGTCGGGAAGTGATTAGCTGTGACATATATTGTTCTTTAATGGGACTTACTCACCGTCCTGCTTTTTCCATGCAACTCTTCCCTGGCTGCCACGGAAGATGAAGACTTGGTCCTTCCCATCAGACTCGTACCTGCCGTGAGGTATCAAGTTGCAGTGCTGTGGTCCCAGTGATCCGTTTTGCCTTTATACTCATCCCTTGGAAAATTCCAGGAACGTGTCCTTTGTAGTCATGATTCTCAGCTGCAGTAGGGAGTTCTACTGAGGGACATGGAGTTAGAAGGGGTGAGCCATCTCAGAGATACTCTAGTGGGCTGACTTGGGTGAGAATTGTGGGATCGATTCCCAGATCTGCCACTTGGTGTTTGTGGACTCTGGGCAAGCTACTTAAACGCTCCGTACCTCTGTTTGCAAAATGGGGGGGTTAATAAACATATGCAGTTACCATGAGGATTAGACGTGAAAATGAAGCACCCAGCAGAGGGCCGCGAACAAGCAATTATTAAGTGGTAATAATTAGATCCAGACAAATTAAAAACTGAGTCATACCAACTATATTCTGTGTCTCTCTAAGTAAGTTACTCTGTGTCTCTGTTTAATATGTAGATTACAGCAATACTTACTATTGTGGGTGAATTGTGTCCTCCCCACCCCTGACCAAAAAAAAAATATTGAAGTTCTCACTCTAGGTACCTGTGAATGTGGCCTTATTTGGAAATAGGTTGTTGACGATGTAATTAAGATGAGGTTATATGGGATTGGAATGGATCTTGATCTAATGACTGGTGTTCTTATAAGAAAAGGGAAGTTTGGACAGAGATAAGACACAGAAATCCCAAGGAGAATGCCCTGCCATGGGGCCATGAGTCTATAGGCCGAGGAACGCGGGGGACTGCAGGCAAGCAGCAGACACTAAGAGGGAGGCATGGGGCAGATTCTCCCGCAAAGCCTCAAGAAGGAACCAACCCTGCAGACACCTTAACTTTGGACTTCTTACTTCCAGAATGGTGAAAGAACAAATGTCTTTTATTTTAACCCACTTGGTTTGCGGCCATCTGTTGCCACAGCCCTGGGAGACCAAGGCACCAATATTCGGGGCATCTGGAGGGCTAAATGGTGAGTGAGGGTCATGGTTCCTGGTGTCCCCCAGTTCTCCATGTCTTCCCTTCAGGCATCAAGACACAGAGAATGGACTCTGAACGGTAACAGTGGCATGGAAACTATACGACCTCTTGATTTGTGGGTGTCTGTACGATAGCCCCGTGCACAGAGCAATGGCGCCTGGGCACTACCACCACCTCCCCCACTCCCACCCTTGAGCAGTGGGGAGAACCTCCTCCCTCAGGTGCCGGGGCATAGCCATGAGCTTGGAAGGTGCTGGTTTGAATCATCATGGCGGTGGCTAGGGGCAGTGGCTATTACTGCCATTAAAAAGCAAATGAATGCATCTTGATTTTCAGATTTCACAGAAATTGGAGTATACCTTCAAACCCATCTCAGGGGGCACTGATTACAAGTGTTTAAAAGGCCCCCCTTTCCCTCGTTGCCTACACAGGCTGGAGGGGCAGCAGTGCTCACTGTTGGCCACACTCACGGGCGGCTGCGTGTGATAGGGACAGAGCCTAACAGCCCTGCCCCATCCCAGGTTCCTGTGGAGGACCTCAGAGGGAGAGAGAGACTGTCAGATAGAAGGCATTGTGGTGTCCCACGGAATGACTGGTTGGGGACAAAGGAGGTGACTTCCGTAGCCCTTTGCTGTAGGTGCTTAGGGTGTTAGCCTAAGGCTCCCAACTTTAGATCAAGTCTGAGGGATCACTGGGGCACCCATGAGGCAGAGAAGATCCATATTGCTGTGGAGAAAGATCCATGACAAAGGCCATGAAGGAGATAAGCAGAATACGTGTCAAAGTATGAACTAGAGCAGGCCAGAGGCAGCGTGGCCGGCCGCTGGCTTGTCCAGGGAAGGGCACGTAGATGAGCACAGAGCTGAGGGATTTGGCCAGGGAGGAAGCCAGAAAGGTTAGCAGGATCCAGAACGGGGAGCCCAGTGAACACGGAGCCTAGGGAACATGGCAGGCTTTGGACTCTACGGGAGGCAGGGAAGCTTTGAAGGGTTTGAGAGAGACTCACAACTCAACGCGTACACAGGAAGATAACACTGGGTCTGGGTTGAGGGTGGATGGGGCTGGGAACTGTAGGGTGACCGGCTGATGAGATGAGGCTCTGAACCTGGACTGCCATGGAAGAACCGGGAAGGGAAAGATGCTTGGAAAGGTAGGGGAAGAAATGGCAGAAAACTCAAGATTCAAGAGAAATCATGTTTTGTGCAATATTTTTAAAATGAATGTCAAAAAAGTAATGTTGGATGAAATACCAACATTTCAGATAAAGACGGGATCCTACCACACGTGGGCTCACCCTGGCCTCACACATCTTCCCGGGAGCCTGGCTGGGGTGGAGCGGGGGGCGTGGGGGTACAAAGGAGGGACTGTGGCCTTGGACAGTATGTCAAAAACTGAGGCAGTTGGCCAGGAGGTCGGAGGGGAAAAGCCCCCATGAACCTTTGAAGAGCCCATGGCGGAAAGCAAATGCAGGCCCTCATACTAGATACTTAAATATGTATAAATTACACTAGATTTATTTTATCCTTCTACCCTGATGACTAGCTCTTCATCAGGACCTAGGAAGACAGGTTTGAATTCAGAACCTCCTGACTCCTTGGTGCCCATGAGGGCTCAGGACTAGCTGAGGACTGGCCTCTTTCCCTTCCCGTCTCTGGCTCCATCCCACAAGGCTCTGCTCCCTGGTGTTGGTGGGAGCAACTCAGTTCACCTTCAAGATCGACCAAAGGCAAAGTCCTGACTGTCCTCTGTAAGTGGGCCACAGGGCAGGCAGTTTGGGGGTGCACAGAGCACCGGATCTAAGCACAGTGACACCAGGCCGGGGAGTGGAGTGCAAGACGAGGGGAAGCAGCAGCCCTGGGACCCAAGAACCTGGAGGCAGAGGCAGAGTCCTGGAAAGTGCAGAATTCCTCTAAGCTCTGTGGCTAATTTCTTGGATTCTTAGTCCTCCCGACTAAGAGCTGCCTCTAAGTGCAAAAGTGGAAGAGATAGCTTTTCTCGGTTTTCGCTGATGTCTCCCAATTGTGTTTGTAACCTACCTGCTGTGACATCCGTCACGAAAGCCCTATTTTAGTTTCTGGTGAAGTGAAAAGGGCCGTTTCTCTTTTCACACCAGCTGGGAAAATTGTTTATCTAAAGATAGAGATCCTTCAGTGTTCATTTTAAGGAAGCGAGCTTATAAAGGATGTTGACGAATGAGACACTCTAATTCTTGACTTCATCCCCTTTTGGAGATGACCCGAGAAGGCTCATGACTGAGGCTTTCTCTATGCGACATTGGGCTGATGTCAAAGCAGCAGAGACCTGGTGGCAGGCCTGATGTCCCAGTTCCTCCCAGACATGTGCAAGGGAGGGGGTGGTGCTGCATGGAGACATGAGGTCACCAGCCCCGGTGTCCAGAGTGTCCCCGGACTCTAGCTTGCCACTCACAGGCTTCTGCCACCACCCCAGGCAGGGGTAGAAAAGCCTCTAGTTGCTCATCTGAGGAGTGTCCCCTTCTGCCGCCTCCCTACCCATATTACGTTGATCTCATCCTTAATCTCATTCACTTGAGCCAATTGCAACGATAAAGACAAAGTAACAAAGCTGGGCAGTAGGTCATTTATTGACGATGTACTATTGCCAGACTCCTAAAGGTAGGTGCCTTTGGCGAAGGGCCTGACTGTGGGTCTGAGGTCTTTCCCCTGTACTCTGCTTCTTCGGATTCCACAAGTGTCAAATAAGAGCACGTTGCCTTACCACTGAAGGTGGAAGGCTCTGGGAGACAGCTTCTCCAGTATCCAACAGGAAATGGCTTATTCGTGTGGGGGGTGTTTGAGGGTGGGGGGCAGGACACAAGCCAAACTTGCCCACTTCTAGCAATTCCCTTGGCCTTCCCAGCTAAGTGAACTTAAGCTAACTGGTGATGCCTTCTCTCAGTCTTGTACCAACCTCAGAGCTAGGGGCAGGGGAGGGCTGCAAACAATAATTCTTTATGCTGGTGGCTCTGTTGGTGTCAACAGCCCCAGAGCCTGTGCTGTCTGATAAATTTATCATATATCTCTTATGTATTAGAGACGGAGGGGTTTTCTTTTTGTTTTTGTTTAACATTTTATTTATTTGAGATAAGCAAGGGGGCAGTGGGAGGTGAAGCAGGCTTCCCGCCGAGCAGGGAGCCCGACACGGGGCTCAATCCCAGGATCCTGGGATCATGACCCAAGCCGAAGGCAGACACTTAACTATTGAGCCATCCAGGTGCCCCGAGACTGAGGTTTTTACATTTTAAAGTAAATGACCAGAAAATGTCACTGGGGAAGTGACGAAGATACTAAGTTTTGAGTGACACAGAGTTGATAGACGGCAAAGATTTGGGTCCAGAGCACCCTTTTGGCAGAAAGAATGGCAAATACAAAAGATCCCAGGTGCAAAGGAGCCTTCTATGTGCAAAAAACAGAAGGTCATGGCTGGAGGAACTGAGGGAGAGGCCGGAGAGCGGGCAGGAGCTAGATCATGGAGGGCTGCCTGGGCCACTGTACGAATCTGAATTTTTCTCTGTGTGCAACAGGAAGCCACTGGGGGATTACCTGAAGGTACGAATGTGCTCTGCCCTTCGCTGAAAGTGACCACCTAGAGAAGGAAGTGTGTAGGAGAGGAGATGGTGGCAGGGGACCAGCGGGAGGTGGCTCCAAGTCAGGTGAGAGAGAATGATGCTGGCGGGGTCTGGTGCTGGCGGCTGTTTAAGCATCCACACTGTGATTGAGACCTGGAAATAGACTCCTGCTCTTGTGTGAGATGAACCAAAGTTACGTCTTTGGCCAGGATCACAAGCACGCACCAACTCAGCCGGTGGGGAGATGGGGTGAGATTGAAATCTCCCCTCTCCCCTTTATTTCCCCAAGTGTTAAATTGTTTAGGAAAGACAAGGGGGAAATCATCCATTTCTCCAGCAGGTGACAGCCTCGCATTGAGTTCCACCAGCCCCGCGCCTCGAGCAAAGCAGCCCGCCCGCCAGGGCTACCGATCTCCTCACCTGGGGTCCAGGCAGCGGGAAGGGCATCTGCTAATCAGTCTTTATCACAGTCCAAAATATCACCCTTTCCGAAGACAGTTGATCAGATTCTGCTTTAACAATGTCATTTTCCCGTAAGGTCTTTTTATTTTATTTTATTTTATTTTTTTAAAGATTTTATTTATTTATTTGACAGAGAGAAACACAGCCAGAGAGGGAACACAAGCAGGAGGAGTGAGAGAGGGAGAAGCAGGCTTCCTGCCGAGCAGGGAGCCCGATGTGGGACTCGATCCCGGGTCTCCAGGATCATGACCTGAGCCGAAGGCAGTTGCCCAACCAACTGAGCCACCCAGGCGCCCCCCGTAAGGTCTTTTTAAAAGGAAGAGTTGGTTTTTCCTGTCTTTGCAGTCATTACAAATCACATACCGTGCCCTGGGTGGTCTCCTGACAAGCCCACAGTGTGTTTATCCCTTTAATGGCTGGACTCTCTGAGCGGCGTTGTCAGGCGTGGGGCTGGGGGTGCTGGGTAGCGCCGAGTTTGAGAGCCTCCTGATCCAGACCACTTAAATCTCAGAGCTGGCTCTTATATTTATCAGGTCTGTGACCTTGTGCTACTTCTTTAACTCTCGTGTCTCAGTTTTCTCATCTGTAAATGGGCACAATAACCAGGCCTGCAATGGGGGGGTTGTGGAGATGAAAGGAGTTATAAGCATACAGCCTGCAGGGCAGTGCCAGCCCCACGCAAGCACAGGACGGTGACGGCAAACGTCAATGTCCTGTGTGCACTTGGTGCGTGAGAAGAGCTTTGCAGAGCAACGAGGGCTCAGCGCCCCGGGCCAGAAGCAACTGGCCCGCGACCACCTCCTTTGTCTTCCAAGGTTAGCATCCAGGTGGTTGAAACCCAAAGCTGCAGTGAACTGAGAAAAGCATAAGGTGTGTCTCTGCTTCTAGAATCATCTATACACAAGCCCGTGCAGAGGCAGAGTGGGTACTAAATTTATACCTAGCCCAACTTCCCCCTCCTGTGGGTCCTTCTGACCTTAGGATTTGGCCTCTGCCTGAGCACTCTAGAAAGGACAGCATTTGCTCCGTAAGACTCCATCTGACCCCCTGTCATTTACAACCCTGATCCTACTTCCACATCATATCAGCCTCGATAAATGGAAATCTGCCCCTGTTCCAAGGGTTCTTCAGGGAAAAGAGACACAAGAGGTCAACTTTGGCCCCCAGTACTACCATTGTTGGGAAATTCTTAAGGAAAGGGGACTTTGGGAAAATTCATTAAAGAAAAGGGATTCTCTCTGAACTTAGCCTCCTGGTGCTTTTCGTTGAAAAACAAATTCATTAGAATATGACCTTGACCGCAGGGTCAGTCATGAGCTGGTCTTCCTTTTGACAACTGTTTAAGTGTCCCAGGTCCATGAGCTGCCTCAACAGGAGGAAAAACATGGTTAGAGAATTTGACTATCTGTGAAACAGCAGCAGTGACCAAGATAGGGCTTTGCTGAGCTGAGTGAGGCCTGCCTCCATATCCCATCGCCAGCCCCCATCGTCAGAGTCACCCAAGGGACTGAGTGAGGCCTGCCTCCATATCCCATCGCCAGCCCACATCGTCAGTCACCCAAGGGGCACTGGGAGGGGGTTGAAACCCCTATGGAGACATAGCTCTTACATGCATCACTCAAGTTATGCAACTGATGTGAGCAAGTCACCTCCCCTCCTTGGGATATCATTTCCTCTCCTACCAGGGCAGCATAAGTGTATGAAAGCCGTGTTTCCAGAAGTGAGTTTCCTGCAACATTAGTCCGTTGAGTTGCTGTGTGAAGAAAAGAATTCTATGGCCTGAACCGGGGAGGGGAGGAGGAGTTCGCCAGGTGCATTTTTGCCACTTACGTGGCAAATGTTTGGAGCCATTTGAGGTTGTCATGATGAGAGGGGAGGGGAGATGTTACGGGCATCTAGTGTGTAGAGAGCAGAGTTGCTGCTAAACATCACAGGGAAGTTCCCACAGCAATACTAGCCAGCCCAGAGTGTTCCGAGGTGTAGGGACTAGCGAGAAACTAACGGATGGGGGATATGTGTGGGGATGTATGTGGCATATTCTGTCACTTTCTTTCTCATTGTTCTATCTCGTTCTTCCTTCCACATTAGCATAATGAACACAGGGAGATGTGTCACCATGAATTTTCTTTAACCTGGTATTTGTCACCCTAGTCTGATCTTGGAACACTGTCTCTCCACCCCCACCAACACACACTCACAGCCTTATTAGCTTCTGCGAAGCTGCCTCTAGATGTTGGGCTGTTTGGGGAAAAGCTAGATGATCCCTAAAGTTGTTTTCCATTGTAAAAACTACTTAGAGACACTTTCCAGGGCACCTGGGTGACTCAGTCATATAAGCACCTGCCTTCAGCTGGAGTCATGACGTCAGGGTCCTGGGATCAAGCCCCGCGTCGGGCTCCTTGTTCAGCAGCCAGTCTGCGTCTCCCTGTACCTCGGTGATCTCTTTCACCTTCACTCTCTCTCTCAGGTCAATAAATGCAATCTTAAAAAAAAATAAGGGCATTTTCCTCTGATGAGGCAGCATACTGTGGGGTTCTGAGGAAAGCTTGGAATCCCGCTGCTTGAGCTGGTGCTGGGAGTCTGGGAGCTGGGAGACTTTGGACAAGTGACCTCAAAAATGGCAGAAGCAGCACCACTCACTGCATAGGGGTGCTGGAAGGGCGCTGGGATGTCCTACGTGTGCAGTTTGCTGGTCAGCATCCAAGCTCTCCATCCAATTCAGCCATTATTATTTAAGTGTTTTGCTGTTACTTTGATTTTGTAATTTCTGGACGAGGCATTTTCCTGGCTGTGTTAGTACCCAGTCTGCCCACAAGAGGGCACTGGCAACACAGCCTTGACTGAAAATTTTCAAATTTTCAAATCTCCTTGGAAGGCCAGGCAGCATCGGGGTCTCCTCCATCTGATTTCTCAAGAGCCACGGAATCACCGTGCTGGAAGAGACCCTGCCAAGATTATACTCCAATTATCAGATTTTGCAGTTTTAAGCCACAGGAGGTTAAACCTGGAGCCGGCGAGTGTGACTTAGGAAACCAATTTAGTCAGAGGAAAAACAACTTCAGGTATGTTTTCTGCGGACTTGGATGGTAGGATGGAAATACTCTTTTTCTGGAAGCAAGGAAGACATCAGATGGGTTAACAGTAATGCCAGGCTGAAAGGAAGAGAAGCCACTGCTATGGCCGAGTGTCGCCAGAGAAGAGAACGGTGCCTTTGGAGCCCTGGAGGGAAATGCAGGGCTGCTGGCCCCCAACTCCAACACCTTTTTTTGTTTTGTTTTTTGGTTTTTTTCTTTGAGCAGTTTGGGCATCTATAATTTTCTGCAACTAAACTGTTTAATGAAGACAACAAGAAAGTTTTACAGGCTCTATCAGATGGTGAAGACAACACTGAAGCCCTGTGTTTAAGGAATGAAGCTCATTGTATGGGCAGAGGTGTGTAAGTGTTGAGATGCTCCTCCTTTTTTCCCACCCGCTCCTCCTTCCTCTTCCCTGCTTCCCCTCCTCCTCTTTACCCCCTTCTCCCAACCCTCCCCGCTCTCCTTTTCCTCTTTCTCTTTCTTTGCTTGCTTTCTCTTCCTTCTTCGCTCTAACAGTAAAACCCTTTTTATTTTGCAATAGTTTCAAGAATTACAGAAGTTGCAAAGACAGTACAAAGAATTCCATTCTCCTTGGCCTACCTTCCCCAAATGTTGGCATTCTACCAGCACTTCTTGGAGACGCTTGGTGAATAATTGCAGAGATGATGCCCTTTTACCTCCAAGCGTTGCAGTGGCTAGTTTCAAAAAAAAAAATAATAAGGACATTCTCTTACACAATCAGAGGTCAGTGATGAAAAATCAGAACATGAATATTGATATAATGGTGTTCTCTTCTTGAAAACCTACAAACCTTATTCATAATTTGCCACTGATACTCTACGCCAGGCATTTATTCGTCACACCCCTGTATGTCCTTTAATTTGGGTCAGTTCCTCCGGCGACCTTGACAGTTTACTTCTTCTGTAGAATACTCCTTGAGCTGGGCTTGTTTCCTCTCAACCTCCATCACGGCCCGCACGTTGGGGCAGGAGCATCACGGACGTGAGGGTGTGTCCCGCTCAGCCAGGGAGACACATGCCCTCCTTTCTCTGCTCCTAGGAAAATGCAGCCTAGCACTTTGCTGGAGCATAAGATGGGCTTTCTAGAAGAATTGGCCCTTGAAATAAGTGTGGAAGAATAAGAGAAAGCTTTGAGATAGAGACAGATGAAGTAATTCTGGAGGGAGGAAACAGCTCCCTTGCTTGGGGGTGAGAGAGTGTATTGTTGGGGCTCTGCTGGTCATCTTGCGTGGCCTCTGCAGCGGCCTGCCCACAGCGCCGTTGCTCACCTCTGGGCTCTATCCTCCCCCTGAGGGCTGGGCTTCCACCCCCGCCACCAGAGGACTTCCCAGCCATCCTACTGATGCCCCCATGCCCCAGAGAGTCCCTGCCACCCCCGGAGGGCCGTTGGCCAAAGGCGCCCAGGAGCAGTGGGCTCCCTCAGCTGCTGCCTCCGGCGCTCCCCCAACGTAGCCCAGTGGCTTGCGGACTTTTTGCCCTTCCTCTCTCCTCTGTGGTTGCCCCGCTGGACACCTCTCTCAGCAGGGGGGATGGAGGGAGGCAGAGCACCCCAGACTCTTGGGGCAGGACTCTCCTCCGACCCTGGGATTCCGGCCCAGCCCCCTGTGGAGAACCCTCCCTGGGCTGGATCCCACTGAGGTCTTTCCAATTGCATTCCCACTCCTTTGCCGTCCAGAGAGGCTCCCCCACCAACCCAACCCCTCTTAGACAGGCCTCTGAGAGCCCTGAGCCCCTCTCTCCTCTACAGAGGCTGGCCACCATGCCCCTTCCCTGGGCCCCTGCTCCGCCCTGCGACCTGCCCGGGCTCAGCCCCTGCGCCCAAGGCGTGCGCACTATGGGCACTCAGCACCCTGTGGTCAGGGAGCAGACCCAGGAAGGACTTCGCAGGGAGACGGCAGCCCTCCTTCCCGGAAAGGGCAGGGCTGGGATTCAGGCCACCGCTCCTCACATCCCCAGAACTCTTGGACCAAAACTAGGAAGCACCTGTCCCACTTTGTACCTCCCACTGCCTCATCCCTCCACTCCAACGCTTTCCACCCGGTCTTTGCCAGGCCTTAAGGCCATGAGGGCAGGGACTGTGTCAATCCCAGGATCTGGAAGATACGGCTGCTCAAGAATATTTGTTGAAAGATTTAAAAAGAGAGAGAGAGACCTGCGCACAGCACCATCTCTCACTTCTGGGCTCTGCTCACCCGTGCTCTCCCCTGCCTGCTCCCACTTCCTCACCTCTTCCCTTCTCCTCTCTTTCCTGGAAGATTCCCCCTCAGCCTTTAGAACTTGGTAGAAGTACGTCCCTTCTCTGGCTGTCAGAGAATGGTAAAAAGCATAGATTTGGAGACAAGTGGGCCTGGCTTCAAATCCTGCCACTATCATTTTAGCAAGTGAATAATCTTGGGCAAAGATTTAACATCCCTGACACCTCATCTTTCTCTACCTTGTCCCCAAGGGCTGTGCCTCAGCCATACCAGCCTCCTCTCATATTCTGGAGAACATCTAGCTTTTCCTTTTTTAAAAAAAATTAATTTATTTGGCAGAGAGCAAGAGAGGGAACACAAGCAGGGGGAGTGAGAGAAGGAGAAGCAGGCTTCCTGCTGAGCAGGGAGCCCAACTCGGGGCTTGATCCTGGGATTCCAGGACAATGACCCGAGCGCTTAACGACTGAGCCACCCAGGAGACTCAAGGCTTTTCCTACTTTGAAGCCTTTGTGCTTGCCTCTGCCGCATTATCTCCCTGCTTTTTGTTTTTAACTAGAAGCGATTTTTGATACATGCAATATTTGTAAAATACATAGTATATTAAAAAAAAACATACCTTATATTCACATGCCCACCAATCATCAGTCATGTACTGTCAACTTTGTGAGATGTTCCTTGGTCCCAGCCCTTCTCTCCGCCCCCTCCGAGATAAAGGCTTGCCTGAATTTTGTATGTGGCATGCTCTTACTTTTCTTCATGGTCTGTTTGCTTTTATCTTTAAACAATACAATATTTAGATTGCATGTTAACGAAATCATATTACTTTGGCCATTTGGTTTTCTCACTCTCCTCTATGTTCTTGAGGTTCTTCATGATTTTAAATGGGGCTGTAAGGCATTCCTTTTCACTGCTGTATAGCATTTCATTGCATCAAAATATCAAGATGCAATTATCAATTTTATATCCTACTATTGGTGGACATTTGAGCCTATCCCACTTTTTGTTATTACAACAAAACTACAGACTTTCTCAGACATACCTCCTAATATACACATAAATTCTCTGCAGTACATACTTAGGCGTGGACGAGTAGTTTCTAGGATAGAAATATGTCAGCATTTTCTAGGTAACACAACATTGTTTTCAGAGTGGTTGTGGCAATGTATACCCTCTTCAGCAGTGACTAAGAATTCCCATTGCTCTATATTCTTGCCAATATCTGGCATCACTAATTTGTGACCTAACTTTTTGTCACTCTGATGGGTGTAAAGTGATAGCTCATTAGGCTTTTAATTTGTATTTTGCTGGTTATTTGCCGTGATCTCTACAGGCTGGTTTCCTCTTGTCACTCAAATTGGAGATTAAACAACCTAGAGACACCTTTGTTATTCATCTACACCCTATTTTAATTCTTACTATCTGACATTTTCTTTTCCTTCTTTTTTTAAATTTTTAAAAAGATTTTATTTATTTATTTGACAGACAGAGAGACAGCAAGAGAGGGAACACAAACGGGGAAGTGGGAGAGGGAGAAGCAGGCCTCTTGCTGAGCAGGAAGCCTGATATGGGGCTTGATCCCAGGTCTCCAAGATCATGACCTCAGCTGAAGGCAGACACTTAACGACTGAGCCACCCAGGCACCCATTCCCCCCCCCTTTTTTTTAAAGATTTTATTTATTTATTTGACAGATCACAAGCAGGCAGAGAGGCAGGCAGAGAGAGAGGAGGAAGCAGGCTCCCTGCCGAGCAGAGAGCCCGATGCGGTCTCGGTCCCAGAACCCTGAGATCATGACCTGAGCTAAAGGCAGAGACTTTAACCCACTGAGCCACCCAGGCGCCCCATTCCCTCTTTTTTAAAAATATGTTTGTCGGTTCTTTTTATTCCTTCCTCTCCAGGGCTTGTACACTGCAGCTGCTTAATAGATTTGCTGAATATTTAAGAGAATGAATGGGCTAACTTCTGTTCAGATCAGTATTTGCTGGTTAATGGTGCTGGCTTTCTTCGTGTTGAGTTCATGTCTCTCTTTTGTGTTGCTTTCAGTCTCCTCTCATTCCTTCTCCACTGTCTTTCCATCCTTTTCTGTCCACTTTTCTCTTTTCTCTCTTTCATGCTAAATTCTCTCTTGGCAAGATCTCTCTCTTGCTTCCACACTTGTTGCAGGTTTTCAGCCTTCAGGAGAACTTACTCACATCTTTCAAAACCAGCTTCTCCAGTACCTAGCTCCTTCCCACCTGGTTTGACATCTGCTTAGGCAATGGTCAGTCAGAAGCACTCTGGATTCTGGAAGACAGAGAAGATAAGAGCAGGCAAAAGCATCATTCATTCAAGTCATCTGCAAAGAACCCAGAGAAAGAGCTCTGTGGGTCCATGCCCTTTGTTAGAGGTAATTAACTCTAGAGGCAAAAGTTATGTACTGTCTGGAGGTCATTTCGACTTTAGCTTTCTCACATATGCTGTCAAATTTCACAATGCTGGTATTGCAATAGCAGGAAATGAGTGTAAATGTACTTGAAAGATAGAGCCATAGATCACCCAGCAGAGTTTTAAAGACAGATGAGAGAGGAAAAATTACTTCTGAGTAGTAGAAATAACCTCAATTTTTTGTGTGATATTTTTCTGAAATACATGACCATGTTACTTCTATATTTAAAATTCACTACGACACAAATTCAGCTTTCACCATATATTTGAAGTGTTGTCTAAAAAGCGGTTACTGAATGCTGCATACATATGACAGATCAACAAGATACTCCTTTCCCCTTCCCTCCTAGAATTCTATTAAAATGACGGTAAGGGAAGTAAGAAAATACAAAAGTCCAAGAGGACAAAGTGAATTGGGTAAGAAAAAAATTCAACAGAATTTGGGTTGCTAGAGGATTTGTAACTAAGACTGGTGACAGGTGAGAGGGAGCGTGATAGGAAGTCAGGGCTTCCTTTATAGACCCACCTAAAGGCTCCGCAAAGGTGTGAAGGGCCATGAGGCAAAGGGCTGAGAACAAAGAATTTCCTGGAAATCTGTCGGGAGCCAGTAGACACCCTCCTCTATCTTCCTGAAGTGAGGCAACTGCCTTCTCACTGGACTGAGAGACTGGGGGCTTATTCTCATTGACTGAATGCTTATTCTCTACAGAAATTGAGTTTAAGAAACTTGGGAGATCACAGTGAAGGGGTCTGGGGAGAGATGGGATGCAAGCTGAAGGCAAGGGAAATGAGTGAAAATCTGCCCGTGGAAGTGTACGCTCTCCACTCCCTCCCCCACACTCCCGCTTTCCTGAAGTTGCGGAGAAGCTACAGTCCTCCCGTCCTGGGGAGAAGATAGAGGATTCTTCGCTGGAGTCTTCCAGTGAACCGAGAGGAAAGATCCAGATGCTGCAGTTGGAGGATCCTCCAGGGAAAAAGCAAACTTGCTGACGATCCCACCGTGGCGAGGCCCCCAAATACCCACAGCTGAGATGGACACTCAACCATGAAGGAATGGGCAATGTCAGACATTTGTGAATAGTTTCCAAAATAAGAGTGACGAGAGAGAGAGAGAGAAGACATTGAGGAAACAGACTATGCTGAAAATAGGAAAATACAACCTTAAAAAATCAATATTCTGTGAGGAAGGATGAGGTTATAAAGGGTAGCACAAGGGGGAGGCTCTCAGAGGCAATGGATTTTATGTCATAAAACGACAGAATTAGATACACACCTTGTACCAGTGTCAGTTCTTTGGTGTTGATATTCTTTTTTTTTTTTTTAAGATTTTTTTATTTATTTGACAGAGAGAAACACAGCCAGAGAGGGAACACAAGCAGGGGGAGTGAGAGAGGGAGAAGCAGGCTTCCCACTGAGCAGGGAGCCCGATGTGGGGCTGGATCCCGGGTCTCCGGGATCATGACCTGAGCCGAAGGCAGTCGCTTAACCAACTGAGCCACCCAGGCGCCCCTGGTGTTGATATTCTATTAAAAGCATGTAAGATGTAAGCATTGTGGGACACCAGGCAAAGGGGAAGGGGTGCCAGGGACCTCCCTGGATTATCTTTGCAACTTCCTGCCAATTCTAGAATTATTTCAAAACAAAACGTTAAAAAAAAACTAATATCCCCAGTGAGTTAAGAGAGGATATTGCATCCAAAACAAGAATGAGGTACTATAAAAGACAGCAAAGGAAGAAACATTTCTTTGAAGTTAAAAATGGTACTTTTCCAAAAACTTAAAGGGCTGCAAGATAATATTGAAAAGAATCTCATGTAAAATAGAAGTGAAGTTATAACAGTGGAAAATATGGGAGAAAAATAAGGGAAATAGATCTGTCTAGAGTGTCTAATATGACTTTCATACAGGAGAAGACAGAAAACAGGAGGAGGAAGTAGTGAAACGAGATAAAGCAATGCAATGAGGGAAGCTCTCAGAACGGAAGCACAGGATTTCAGGTGACGGGGCTCGTGGGCTGCCCAGTACAGCATCTGAAGAAAGACTCACACCAAAGCTCGTCATTATGTAGTTGCAGAACATAAGAGATAAAGATTCTAAAAGCTTCTGGAAAGAGGGGGGAGCAGAAGGCAACAATAACAGTCTGCAAAGACTCATGAGTCAGACCAGCATCAGATTGCTGACCAGCCACACCAGAGGTAGTAGACAAGGCAAGGGGCCCCGCTCAGGGACGGGGCCCTCCTACCCTGAATGCTATAAGCTACACACATTGACGTTAGAACCAAGGCATTCTCGAAGCTCTCAGAAGAATTGTCTTCCTTTTATACTTTCCTAGGAAACTAACAGAGTCTGTGGGCCATCAAAACAGAGGAGTAAACCAAGAAAGAGGAAGATGTAGGTCCAGAAAAGAAAGGATTGAATGCAGGAGAATGGTAAATGGGAAGTCCTGACATGGCAGTGGACAAAAATGATGGGGTAAGATGCAGCAAGGATGGGTGGGAGACAGGCCCACTTGGAGCAGGAGGACAGGGCTCCAGGGAAAAACGCTAAAAGTAGCTGATGGCTTTGAGTGCCTGGAAAATGTTACTGATGTGCCCACAACAATAATAGGGGGCATTTGGAACACTTAGCCATCCATCAAGTGGGCCTGTTCCTGCAACATAGTGGTTTCACCAGTACCATTACTCAGTCTTGGAATTTCAGAGCTGGAAGGTGTCTTGGACATCATACAGTCCAAACCTTTGGTTTAACAGTTGAGGATCCTGAGAACCTGCGTGTTTTAGCACTTTGCCCAGTTCTGCAGTGGTTGCAATGCTATGGGAAATAGAGGCCCATTGTCCTGACTCTTTTTGTCATGGTGAATATTCCTTGAAGTGCCTGGAAGATGAATTTTCTCTGAGGTTCCTGCTGAAGAATCCTTAGGCTCCATGTGGTGTAGGGATTCAGTAGAGGGGCCAGGCTCCTGGGGAGGAACACAGCGAGGAAGATGAGCACGGGCTTTCAGAACAGATCTGGGTCACATTCCAACTCTATCTCTTACTAGCAGAATATCTTTGGAAAAAGTACAAAGTACTTAAATTCTCAAAGTTTCTTGGTAAACATGCCACCTCCAAAGTTGGTAGGAGGATTAGAGATACATCACTGAACTCGCTGGTGTTCCCTCTTGTGGTAGGCAGAATAATGGCCGCTTCAAAGGTCTCCATTCGAATTCCTGGAACCAGTGGCTATGTGATGTTACCTGGCGATGGGGAAGTAAGATTTTAGAGGGAATTAAGGTAGCTAATCAGTGGATCTCAAAGAGATTATCCTGCATTATCTGGATGGCCCAGTGTAATCACAAGAGTCCTTAGAAGAAGGACCTAGAAGAGGAAGAATCAGAGAGGTGGCAGTGTGAACATCACTGAGCCTACCGCTCCTGGTTTCGAAGACGGAGGAGTGGGGCTGTGAGCCAAGGAAGGTAGGCAGCCTCTAGAGGCTGGAAAAGGCAAGAAAATAGACTCATCCCCGGAGCATCCAGAAGCAACACACCTTTTCTGACACCTTGACATCAACCCAGTAAAATGCATTTTAGACTTCAGAACTCCAGAAAACGAAGATAATACAAGTGTATTGATGTAAGCCACTGACCCACGGTAAACCGGTAGAGCAGCTCTTTCATCTGGACGTTGCTCTTCCTCCCCTCGCGTGGTGTCTACACCACCGTCTTTTGGAAGATGTAGCTTTTTGGAGGACACACCTCATGGTGGTATTCTTCAGCAGAATCCGCTCTTATCACAAGCCAACCTAAGCAGAAAGGGCTGCTTCTTGCGAGGGTGTAGCTTCTTTCTTGCTGCTTCTCAGTTCCTTTTAGCTAGTTGGGTTAGAACTGAATCAAAAGCAGTGGTTTGCCTTTGGGAGCCATCATAACTCGGGAATACAAATGTGCTCTGAAATAGCTGGCAATTTGATATTTTTTTCTCGTGCCTGATCAGACATTCTGGTTAGAACCACCGTCTTTCCAGAAAGCGCTGCCCTCTTGCAATGCGTCTGATGTTATTTGCCCGGAAAGGGTTGAGAGAGAGGCAACGATGAGCTTCCGTGCTGACTGGCGGTGGTGCAGATGGTTTGTGGTCTGTGCCCCTTGCAACACCCGTCATCCTCTTTGAGACGACCCTTTGACGCGGCGTGAAAGCCACTGCAGAAGAGCGAGCGCCTCCGTTGACCCACTTCCCCTATACCCAAGTATAGATATTGGGGTTTGCAGGTTTGACAAGCACACATTCATTAAGACCCACGCAATTCTCCACAGGCGGAGACACCAGGACAGGACCACTGCCAGCGATGAGTTTCTATCAGGAGAGAAAGCAGAGCGAGCCTCCAGCTTGTTTCCCTGCATCCCTCGGTGCCCACAGGCTTCCCTTCACGCGGGTCAGGCTCTCAACTTCCCCCCAGGCTGCTGCTGCTGATGCGGGCCCGACCTGGTCTCTCGGGTTGGGGACACAGAGCAGACTTCCTGCTGGTTCCTCAGAGTAAACAAGCTGTTCTTCTGCAACGAGCCGTGGCAGCGTGGGTTACTTTCAGCTTCTTTTTCTAAATTGTTCCTTTCCTTTAAAAAATAAAACAGCTAAGGCTGGCTAAGGCTGGCTCCTGGTAGAAGAGTGAAGCATTTTATCATTTTTGTTGAGGATTTCTGTCATGTTGGCTTTCCACAAAATTCAGAAGGATGATAGAATTTAACAATTAGAAAATAGGGAATTTGAGATAAAGACCACTGAAATAACCACAGATAGGGTACGGCTTTCCTCTGTGCGCTGGTTATGTATTTCAGAAGACAGTCCTCACCGTGCTGTTGAGTGTGTGGCATGTACAACAAGCAAGAGGTTACAGATTTTCCAGAAATAAATTGGCTTCCCTGTAGCAGGAGCCCTGAGCATGCTTATGTCTATAAGTCTGAAATTCAGCTGTTCAGAATCTATCCCTTTAAAACTCGGGTTTCAGTTTCCTCACCTGTAAAATCAAACTATTACTAGGGACGCCTGGGTGGCTCAGTTGTTAGGCATCTACCTTTGGCTCGGGTCATGATCTCGGTATTCTGGGATCAAGCCCTGCATCGGGTTTCCCACTCGGCGGGAAGCCTGCTTCACCCTTTCCCACTCCCCCTGCTTGTGTTCCCTCTCTCGCTATATCTCTGTCAAATAAATAAATAAAATCTTTTTAAAAAATCAAGCTATTACTAGAAACTGTGGAGGGTTGTGAGAAACAAAATAATGGAGAACAGCATAGAATGTGTGCATGGCAATCATTAGGCGTCCTAAGTGATGAAAGATAAGACTGTTTCCCAATAAAAATTACTGCAACATCACAGCATAGAAATTTCAGGCGTTGATCGTGTCACATGCTTGAGCAAGGCTAAAAACACATTAGGGAGACAGCTTTGGCTCACCCACTTCCCATTCAGCTCTTGAAATTGATCTCTTAAGATGTCTCAAAGTTATGTAAATTGGAGATCTTGATTTAATTCAGATACACTCATTAAAAAAAGGTTAGGACTTCTTTGACATGAGAAAACTGCACATAATATTTATATGGGCTACTTCTGGGCCAACATAGTGTTCTCTAGAGGGAACAGTCGGTGAGCACCATGTTCCTGGAGTTGCACGTTCAGTGTGGGCTTACCAACCTGTCTCAGCAGCCACAGCTGTGGAGCTACGATATGGTCTATCTGAAGGTTTTCAAAGTGCCTTGGAGACGAAAATTTCTGGCCCCCTGAGGAAAGGGAATCCAGATTGGCTTTGGTGCAGAATGGTGGGCTGTGCTTTAGATAAGGAAATCACGTTCTCTAATGAAAAAAAACAGAGAATATAGCTGTTTGGGAAGGCAGTGAAGATGGTGTCCCACAGGAACTCACAGAAAATAGAGGAGAGCTTTAAGAGTTATGGGATGGAGACCCAGCGACCTGGGCCCTGAGTAAGGGAGAGTGGTCAGAATGGGGAAGAGAGACTGTTAGGGTGTGAGAGGAAGGTCTGGGGGAGCAGACCAGTAGGCCTGCGCTGGGTCCCTCGTGTGCACCCAGAAGCCACCTTGAAGGGTGTCTTCATCACTGACCACCCAGCCTTCGCCCACGTGGAGACCACGATCCCCCCCACGCCCGAGCCGCATGCAGGAGAAAGCGGGCCGCACCTGTGCCTGTGCCATGCCAGCCACCAGACTAACAGGAGCGACCTCTAGCAGTGACACAGGCCCAGTCCTGTCCCACTCCTCTGTGCGGACACCTCCGTGCAACATCCCGGGACACGTGTCACCCCAAGAAGAGCGTCGGGAGAGCTCCCTGTCCTGGGCTTGGGCAGGGGTGCTGTCGAACTGAGCAAGGTCTGGACCCTCAGGCTGAGATAGAGCCTAATGGCATCCCTGTTACCTTCACAATATAATATTAATTTCCTACTTCTTTTAAGCTTGTTTGTCTTTACACAGGAAATACTATCTTCTGTGTCCCATAAGAACCACCAAGGGCTGTAATTCTACTTGTTCAGTCCAAGGGGGGTGGGCCAGGAACACGATCTGATAGTCATGATACACCCTCTATTATCCCGATGGAATGAAGGCATTTGGAATCCAAATCCAGGGACATTAGAAGACTCCTTGAGCTTTGACAAAATGAATACAGTAGATCATTTTGGGTGTCTTTTTTGGCATATTGCCAAATAGAAGGGGAAATGAAATTAGAAAGTTTCAGTTAAGGCAATTCTTTCTATGATGTATGACATTACAAAGAAATGCCCTTGTCCGGATGCTTTTTAAGGACTATTATGCTTCCCGGGCCAAGAGAATCCTCGGTTAAGGTCAATTGGAAATCTGGTGTCTGAGCAGATATTTCCCAATTAGATAATGACTTTTTGTAACTGTCTCTGTATCTGTCCTAGGCCTTATGGAGACTATTGATCTAGTTGTTGAGCCAAATTTTGCATTACTGTAAATGACTTGGGTAATTCTTGCTTTTTAGTGCCTCACTCTTCCAATTAAAAGTGTATGACAGAAGCAAGAGTGACTCAGGGATCAAAAATGCAATTAATGTGCATCTCTTTTTAGTACAAAAATGGATGCAACCCCTAGGCTATGGGAAACCGAGCTAGAGAAGAGTAAAGGAAAAACATGAAGTTGTTATTTCTACAGTTCTGAGTAAGCCCATTATTCTGACCAAAGTTTAAAAAAAATTCTAAGTCCCTTAGCTGAATTCCTGAGGAATAGGCCCATTTCCCCTATCAAAACATCACCTTAAGAGAAATCTAGTCATAGTCCTATTCTGGTCACATCCCTGGCTTTTGCAAAATTTTGAAACATCCATTTTGTATATTTAAAACGTACTGAAAATGTAATTGGTTTAGATTTTCTTAGTGAAGAAATGTACTCAGCGAGTTGAAGTGGAAATTTTGAGGAGGGTCAGACATTTCAAACTTGATGTGACACTTGGAGGACATTGACCCCTCTTCTTCCCATGCTCCAGGTGTCAGGAAACAACCTTTTCAATTTTTAGGAGCAGCTGGGACAGAAGTTCTCTCCCGAGGGACAGGTGGTTCCCATGCTCTGGACTCAGACATCTCCCGCGGGCCACGAGGGGCTGGAGGGTGAAGGCAGGGTGACCCAGTGAAGGCTGAATGGAGGCAGCTGGGGCATCGAAAAGTCACTCGACCATTTCTCTCTCTCTCTTTTAATGCATTTCTTTCCTTTTTCTTTTAAGATTTTATTTATTTATTTGAGAGGAAGAGAATGAGGGGGGGCGGGGAGGGTCAGAGGGAGAAGCAGACTCCCCGCTGAGCAGGGAGCTAGATGTGGGGCTTGATCCCAGGACCCCAAGATCAGGACCTGAGCACAAGGCAGATGCATAACTGACTGAGCCACCCAGGCGTCCCCACAACTTGACCCTTTCTTTCCCTGGCCCTTTATGACCTCTTCCAAGGATTGGGTGTTTCCTGCCTCTGCATGAAGTCTCTGAGAGACGCCAGAGGTCTCCCGCCCTTTTGGGTGAGAAGAGCAGCATCGCTGTCACAGCAAAGCATCCAGTCCAGTGTGACAACCACACGGCAAGTGAGAAAAGCCTTGGCTCAGGCCTGAAACCCACAGTGGGGGAAGGGCCCCGTTGATTGTGCCGGTCACCCCCTGGCTACCCTCCCCAGCGTGCTCTCCTATCACTCAGTGGCAAGTTCTGATCCTTTCCAAAAGGGATCAGGAGAAAAGGACACAGTCTTTGTCACTGGCCCTGTCATGATCAGGCATCGTGCCTTCTGGCCTTGGTGGCTGTTCAAAGCCGACTCTGGGGCAATTTTGTGGCTTTCTTGGAGAGTCCCCCACTCAGGAGGAATCTGCCACTGCAGCTGGAACTAACTGTCACAAAACTGGTTTGGTTTGGTTTTTAAAGATTTTACTTCTTTCTTTGACAGAGAGAGCGGGAGAGAGGGAGCGCAAGCAAGGGGAGCGGCAGACGGAGAGGGAAAAGCAGTCTCCCCGCTGAGCAGGGAGCCTGATATGATGCAGGATTCCATCCCAGGACCCTAGGATCACCAGCTGAGCCCAGGGCAGACGCTCAAGCACCGAGCCACCCAGACACCCCAAAACTAGTTTTGTCCACCTCCTTTTCCAGCTCTTTGAGTTGGAAACTTATCATTTTATTTTGAACATTCAAAAATGGAAACAGCAAGAGTCTCATTTTAGCATCCTGTTGCAGTTGCTGACCAGCACCGAACAATAACTTAGCAACCTAAGAAGAAGTGACATCGAATGCATGCATAAGGTGTCAACGTGTCAGCAAAGAGAAGCTGAATCTGGCGAATTATTTTAACAAGGATTCAGAGGCAGAAAAGGGTGAGAGCGTAAGGGTGGCTTAGGGGTGTCTGTGGCAAGCAGGGACTGTGATGAGGCCGGGCCAGGCCATTTTCTCTCCATAGATGCTGGGCACTCAGTAACAGAGCACATCTCAAATGCTTCCTAGGTTGTCTTGGATTGCTGGTTTAGAAGACTCTTTGGTTTTCCTTTTGAGACGTATACACAGGTACGAAAAGGAAAATAATTTGACCCAAAGCGGTTGATTTCTTCCTTGCCTGTAGGTCAAATAGACCAGTGTCTGACGAGGTTGGGCGTCCGACTCCTGGTTTTGGCTCAGGTCGTGATCTTGGAGTACTGAGATGGAGCCCCACATTGGGCTCCGCACTCCATCAGGAGTTTGCTTAAGACTCTCCTTTGCTCTCCTTCTGCCCCCCTTCCCCCTCTAAAAGAAAGAAATAAATCTTAAAAAAAAAAAAAAAAAAAGAAGTTAAGAGCAGCTTGAAAGGGAAAAGAAAGGAGCTAAAAATGCATTACTCCAGTAGAGGGAGTATATGACTCTTTCTTGATGCAGTTCATTAGAATGTATTACAAGCTATATCTGTTAAGATTAAGTTTGGCTGTAGATAACAGAAAAGCCCAAAATATTAGTGCTTGGTGGCTAAAACAAGATAGTAACTGGGTTCTTTTCGTGTATAAGGTGGGCATACGGGTCTGGTACTGTGGGTACTGTGGATTATGGTGTCACAAAGGACTGAGGCTCCTACTTTCTATTTTCAAGGTTACCTCATGACCCAAAATGGCTACTGGAACTCCAGCCATCCTGTCTGCATTCTAGGTTGTAGGAAAGGGGAGAGATCAAAGGGCAAAAATGGTCTTCTCTCAAATCAACCTGTTCCTTTTAGCCAGCCTTCCTGGTATCCTACCATTGCTGTCACTGACATTTCATTGCCATAAGTTAGTGGCTGGATCTAGCTTCAAGGAAGCCTGGGAAACATAGTATTTTTATATTGTGAGGCAGTCGTGCCTGGTTAAAAGGATTTTACTCCAAAAGAGGAAAAAGAAAAAGGAAATGTGGTGGATAATCCATCTTCCATGCCACACAGGTAATACTAAAATATGGTGGCTTTAATCTCTCTCCTTTCCTTCAGTATATGAAAGTGCTTGGCAAATCATAAAATATTTAGGCAATGTAATCTTCTTTACAATGAATAGTATGTAAGAGTCTGAAGTGATGCCAAGACCATCCACTATTTGATGAGAGATTAAGTGAGCAAATTACGAATATTCAAATCCTAGTGTCTTTTTCTCCTAAATTCATCTGAGAAAATATTGACCTGCCACTTACTCTAAAACAAACAAAAAATAAAAACAACAACAACAAAACTATCTTGGAAAACAAAAACCCACAAATCAACTCAAAAGTATGTATAGGTCTGTTTTTATAAAATAGATATATTTTTGAGGAGCAGAATATTAAATCATATTTAGAGCTGACTATTTTTAAAGATTGTCTTTATTTATGAGAGAGAGAATGAGAGGGAGAGCACAAGTAGTGGTGGGGCAGGGCCGGGGTGGGGGGCAGGGAGGGAAGAGGAGGCAGAGGGAGAAGGAGGCTCCCCACTGAGCAGGGAGCTGAATTTGGGACTCGACCCCAGGACCCTGAGATTATGATCTGAATGGAAGGCAGACACTTAACTGGCTAAGCCACCCAGGAGCCCCTAGAGCTGACAACATAAAGGTGTCATATAAAGATTTATTTTATGAAACAAAGAATCCTTTTATAGAGAGAATATCCACGCTGGTTTTGTTAGACAGATCTAGATTTTTTAAAATGACATGAGCATAAAATAACCCCAACTCCACTTTAGTGCCTGGAAGAGAAAAGGAGATGAATTAAAACCAATATGCCATTTAAAAATATCGTATCAGTCCTATAAAACTGTTTTTTTTTTTTCTGTGACACAGTTATAGGCTCAGTGAGTTAAATGAAGTTGAGATTTTTTTCAAACTTCTCCCGTGAAATAGAAATCAGGGGAATTATTCCAGAGGCCCCCCTTCTCCTTCATGCCTAACATCCTTTCTGCCAATTTTACATTCTAAATATTTCTGGAAATTTTCCCACCCTACTACTACTGTCATGCCTGGTTGGAAACCCCAGCACCTTCTCTGAATTTTCCGATCTATTTAAAATACACATTTGATCATGTTATTCTTCTGTTAAAATCTTCATTGACTCTTCAGCAGCTAATGATACTTCTTAGCATGTCATGTGAGAACCTTACAACCCACCCGGCTTCTTTCTCTAGCCTTAAGCCTGGTCTCCCAAAATGCTCTGCTGTAAACTTTACAACATTAATCCTGTTCACTTGGCTTGACCAAATATGCCCTCAGGAAATCTTCCCTGAATCTCCGTAATTATCTCTGTGATACTTCACTGTGCTCCCAGCATGCTGGGCACACCTCTTCATAGAACATTCCACAGGATACTTATTCAAGGAGCTTGTATTTCATGGATCCTGGTATCTAGTAGGTGCTCAATAAATCACTGGTGGATTGAACTCAACTGTTTTCAACCGAAAACAACAATAACAACAAAAGATCTCCAGGAAACGTTAGTTTGAAAGTTATACTCAAATAATGCTAATGTGATTATTATTTTTCCTTTCTTCAACTACAAAACAAAGCATCTTTAGGTCTCCCCAGAGGTATGCAGTAGAAGTGCCCTTTGGCCTCCCACACGTATGTCCTCCAACTGCCATTTTCTGATCATACAGCATTTCTTATTGGAGAAAAAGGAATTCCTGACCTGTTAGAAAAGAGTGGCTAGGTGGTCATAATGGGTTGGCATTCTTGATTTGCATACTTATGGATTTCTGAGATTAATTGCATTTGGAACAGTTGTGTTGTTTGCTAGCCAAAGGGATCCTATTTAAAGATTAGAAGTGCTTAGCTAAGCACAACTTGGAGAAAATAGAAAACAAGAATCAATTTTGTCATTAATCTCTACATCCTCTCCCTCCCTTAATTGCAATGAGAACAACAAATAAAAAAAAATCAGAGATCTTCCATTGACATTCAATCCATTGGAAATGCCCTTCTGCTGATAATTTTAAAATAGGAGAAATATGTGTTTAAACTCTATATAAAAAGACAAACCATAATGCCCTTGAAGGCCACCATCATGGTGGGGAGAAGGGAGAATTGTGTCAAAGGTGGGAAATACACGTTTTGTTATTAAAGATATGAGCTACCCTTTTCAGAGCACCTGCTCTCGGGGCCATATCCTGCACTCGGTACCTTGTCAGTCAGTCCCATAATGCACCAAGGAGCCTTAGCCATGTGACACCATCTCTGCTTTCCTCGACCTTATTGGAAGTAAGGACCCTGAGTCTGGGAGTTTGGTAGGGACGGAGCATTACCAGAGAGTGGTGGGCCTCTCATGGGTCCAGTCACCACTCTGAAACAACATTCCTTTGGCTTCGGCAACAGTCAACTCTGGGTTCTCAGGCCCTGAGCCCAGAGCCTGCAGGTAGGAGAGCCCCCCTCCCCAGTGGTACCCCTTGGAATGCTCACTGCAGCTGTGCCAGCCTGGGCTGGGGAACGTTCTGGGCTGTCTTGGACGGGGACCAGTGCTGCCCATTTCCACCCCTGGTATCTCAGGCAGACAGTGATACCGTGCAGTCTCTTCAAATTGTCAGTTACAGTGCGCTGTTGGAGGGGCAGTTTATGGGAGACAGAGTATCAAGGGTACAGGCTCAAGAGGTATGACGTCAGTGTGTGAAAGTAAAGCACTTCCTCTGTGGGTTATGGTGATGCTTAAACAGGGACACCAGCAAGCGACCTCTGAGCGTCCAGGGCCCAGGACATGGTACACACTTCTGCCGCCTCAGGTTCCAAGCCAGAAATGACAATCCCCAGCACAGGGACCTTGGGAGACCCTGCCTACCCATCCCAACCCCTGCCTTTTGCTGCAGCCAACTAAGCATGCCGATTCCACAGAGAGAACCGAGGACAAAGCAGAGAGCAAACCTTTGAGCTTAAAAATTCTACTTTTGAAGTAAGTGTTCATAAACAATAGTATTCATGGTCACTGCTCCCAACAAGATGCCAGCATTTTGTCATAAACCATGTAGGTCATATAAAAAAAAATATCCCAATAGCCAAATTATTATCATTATCATTATTATTACATAATGAAGACATACTGTGTGTGTTCTATATCGTGTGGGTATCAGTTTTCTTCAATTGCTAACAAAAATCCAAAACAGTTTATTTTGTGAAGGGGAGGGAGATAAAATAATTTTAAAGATTTTAATAATTATTATATAAAATTAAAGGTATAAGAATAACAAAAATGTACTGAACAGGGGTGCCTGGGTGTCCCAGTTGGTTGAGCATTTGACTCTTAGTTTTGGTTTAGGTTGAGAACTCAGGGTCATGGGATCAAGCCTCACTTTGGACTCCACGCTCAGCTCCGAGTCTGCTTGGGATTCCTGTTCTCCCTCTCCCTCTGCTCCTCCTCCAACTCACTCCTGCTCTCTTTCTCTCGAGTAGATGAAACATCTTTGGGGAAAAAAGTATTGAATAAAAATATCAGTGAGTGGGAACTTGAATGAGATATATTAAGATGTGGTTTCAGTTAAAATAATTAAAACAGAATGTGTTGGCATCACATAGACAAGTTAATGGAATAGAGTAAAAAGTAAAACAACAAAACAAAAACAGGCTTAATTATGTCGGAATCTGGTGCATCATAAAGATGGCATTTCGAGTCGGTAGGGTGAAGCTTCAGTAGGCAACGAACAGGCGCACAACTTCTCGGCATTCTAGAAAGACTTACATTTGGAACCACACCTCACATTTCATACTAAAGTAATTTTGAGACGCATCAGGATTTAAGTGTAAAATAAGTAAACTACCGCTAGATATTTATGTAATGTGGGGAGAAAGACAGATGACTTACTAAGCTTAGCAATAAAAGACAAAAACATAAGGGATTAGATTGATTTTGACCAACGCCTATCTGCCGGTTTTCCCTGAACCCCATCCCCCAGTATTCTACACCCAACTTCTGTGATTTCGACTTTTTTAGACCCTGTATCTGTGAGGGATCAGGCAGTAGTTTTCATTCGGTGTCTGGCTTATTTCACTGAGCATAATGTCCTCCAGGCTCATCCATGATTTTATAAACTAAAATTTAAAATCTTCATGTCAAAAAACTCCCCACTTTGAGTAAAAAGGCCAGTAGTACGTGGAGAAAAAAAAACCTTTCACCGTATATGACAGAAGGTTAAAATTCTCAACATATATAAAACATTACAAACCAACAAGATGAACATATCAATGGAAACATCAGGAAAAGAGGTAAAAAAAAATCACAAAAGATCATAGACTCATGACTATTTAGCATGAAATCCAAATCAACTTGATTAGTAATAAAGAAAGTAAATTAATCATATAATATTTTCTATCTAACTGGTATTAGTTAACTAGTTATTAACTAATTTATTTAATTAGTTAACTAAAAATCAGTGATGTTGTGGGTTCAGGAAAAAGCTAAACTGAGGGACGCCTGGGTGGCTCAGTTGGTTAGGCCACTGCCTTCAGCTTAGGTCATGATCCCGGAGACCCGGGATCGAGTCCCGCATCGGGCTCCCTGCTCGGCGGGAGGCCTGCTTCTCCCTCTCTCACTCCCCCTGCTTGTGTTCCCTCTCTGGCTGTGTTTCTCTCTGTCAAATAAATAAAATCTTTAAAAAAAAAAAAAAAAAAAAAAAAAAAAAAAAAAAAAAAAAAAAAAAAGCTAAACTGATATGAGAGTAACAATTTCATCCTAAGAATAAAAAGCTTTACACCTCTGCACCAAGGCTGTCTAGCAATCTTCATGTCAGAAGTTTTTATGAAAATCAAACAAAAACAAATCTAGAGTTTGGCAAAGATTTAGCTCTAGCTTTTATTAAATTTATTAAATCTGTCATTTACAATAGATAACCACTGAAGATAGTTTATTGAACAAGAGAATTGTAGATAAGCAAGTTAACGCCCTCCCATGCTGATTTACCAGTATTGGATATAAATAACCAAGAAACATGTTTGCAATATATGATTGAGGGAAGAAAGACATAAAGAAAATGTCACCATTATATGATCCCATTAAAAATGAAAACATTTTTGGGGGTGCCTAGGTGGCTCAGTTGGTTAAGCGACTGCCTTCAGCTCAGGTCATGATCCCAGACTCCCGGGATCCCTGCTCAGCAGGAAGCCTGCTTCTCCCTCTCTCACTCC
>PITA01003748.1:0-134040 GCA_004023965.1 Spilogale gracilis
AACAGTCTGATTTACTTTTCTCTATTTCTGGTCCAGTGGTCCCCTTGCTAGCTTCCCTGTCCCCTGCTGCTAGAAGCATCTTTCTACGATGGACAAACCAGGCATTCCATAAAGCCTGCACTGGCTCTGCAGAGTTCAAATGCGTTGAAACCTGGGCTCTGTGTGCCCTGACTCCTGCCTGCCTTATCAGACTCACTCACCCCTCCCCTGCCCAGCAACACTCAAGTCTGCAGCTTGCCAGGGTCACATTATTGTCTCCTGTTCCTGCCTTTTGTATGCCCCTTTCCTCTGCCCTCAATGCCCTTCTCCCCGTGGGGTCCAATATATGTTCCTTCTTATTCTTTAAACTCAGCTCAGGTATGCCTTCCTCTGGGAAACTTCCACCAATCCTGCAGAATGGCTTATGCTATTCCCATAGAACTTCCCACTGCGTGACCACAAATCAATACATTTCTCATCTATTTCCTCCTCTTGGCCAGAGGACAGGCAGTTCATGAACTATCAAAATGTGTACCAAAATTGCACTCTGTACTCCCTCTCCTCTCATCCTTAGATGTGTACCTCGAAACAAGCTATTTAACCTTTTTAAGCCAAGGAGGGCTTCTACTGAAATGTGTAGAAAATGAAAGCACCTAGTCCTGATGTTGTTAGTATGAAATGAGGTAACCAATGCAGAAAGCTTAGCACAGTGCCTGGCGCGTGACATCATTTCTCAAAAACCATTGTTGTTGTTTCCATGTTTCTGTCGTTGATTGCAGAAACACCATTATCCCAGTGAAAAGTGTGTGCTTGAGGTTTTGCACTGCCTGGGAGTGAACTGTGGGTCCCATTACTTATTAGCCATGTGTCCTCATGTATGGGTTTCTATTTCATTTGTAGATGCAGATAATAGCAATTACCTCATAGATTCCTGAGACAAAACATGCTATTTTTGAAGAATTTGGAACAGAACTTGCACACATTAACTGCTCAATAAATACTGGTCTCTAATATAATGCGCTTTCTTCTGATTCCCAAAGGGTGCCATGACTGCAGAAAAGACTGGGAATCCACACTCTAGCCTGTGAACTCCCTTGAGGGAGGGATCTTATAGTAATCTCTTTATTCTAATTATACAGTACAGCACAGAGCATGCAGTAGATGCTTGATAATTTTTATAATGAATAGATGAATTGTGAATTGAGCAAAAACACCAAGTTAAATAACATTACTTTTCAAGAGGTCACAGCTGAGCAACTTCATCCCTTGAGAACACTGCGGGGAATCAGGAAATGGGGAAAGTAGATGCTCCAAGAGGGCACATAAGAGCTCATACCCTCTATTCAGAGCAATCATAACATGTTAGAGCTGGACCAGACCTTAGCAATGATCTATTACAGCTCCCTTACTCTGTAGGTGAGGAAAATGAGCTGACTCTCAGAACTGATTTCCTCTCCCTTTAGACATAATTCCAAGAAACTTCATTTTCTAGCTTCCTGGCCAAGGCACATAAAGGAGAGCAAATCTGGAGAGGAGAAAAAGAGCTAGAGCTGTGTATGCCCCTGATAAGAAGTTAGAGCTTCACCAAAGACAGGAAAACTATACAAAAAGCAGACTCAAGAACTGAAAAATCACTAGAGCCTGCAACAATTGTGGGAGGGGCTGAGGTGGGGTGAATGTGCTTCCTCCGCAACAGACCCCCTGGACTTGATGCTGAACCAGTCCCAACTGTGGAACAGACTACGTGATGCATCACAAAAGTCAGGTTTGCAAGAAAGTGAACATTTTTAGTTCACAATCATTTCTATTGAGGGTCCCCATAAGCAGGTTGAGAATTCAAACCTCAAGCTTTCATAGCACCCCCACACCCCATTCTGAGGTTATGTCAAAGGCCCCAAGAAATGTCAATAATGTCAAAACTTTGGTTAAGTGGCCTCTGAGTCACTGTACACACAGGTGAGGTCTCTGTTGCTGTCAGCACACCTGTTCCCACCCTAGGCTTGATTCTCTGCTTCTTCTGATCGACTCTTGGAGAATAAAGACCTTCCTACAAAGCTGTGCCTGGCCCTTCTCCCTAGATGCACCACTCAAGCATTCCTTTCTAGGTCCAGATGTCTCCTCCCTTCCCTTCTTTCTCTCCTTCTCTCTGTCTCCTCTCTGTTCTTCTCCCTTCTACTCCCTCTGCTCAGAGATGTATATTCTCAGTCTAGGGGATAATCCCTCTCATGTTTCTATGCTCCAAATCCTCTTTCTTTCATCCCTTCTGCAAATCTTCTAGGTTGTTCTAAGAGCCTGAGCCTTTGGAGCCCAAAAGTCAGATGCATATACAAGATACTTCTGCCTCCTCCCACCCTGTTATATTCCTTTTCTGAGACAGTGAATCAAAGAAGGCTGGCCCTGCTTGGATGGAGGAAAGGAAAAAGATAAATGCAGAGAAAAACAAACACAGTGAATATCTCAAAAGGGTACCCCACCTTATTCACAATATATTCCAGAAGCAATGTTGGTCAAATGGGATGCAAAAGTCGTCCAGAAAATTCACAGTGGCACAATAGCTCATTCTCTTACATGTCAGTTAAATCAATACCATGTTACTGTATGTTTATACTAGCAATAAGCAACATTTCCCAAAACTTTTTACACAGAATGCTTAATGCTCCAATTTGGGGCCATATAGGAAAGTCTTCTGTAGTCATAGGAATTTTTTAAATGCCACCCTTCTTGGAATTTAGGAACCATCTTAGCATGTTAAAGACTGAGAAACTAATTGATCCTTCATTAGCTGACTGAGGAAACCTGATTTGATTGATCTTCTGTGGAATAAGTATTATGTGGAACACAGTGGGGAAAGATGTGGCTGATAATCGTGCCGATGACCAATTCAAGATGAAGAAAGGCAGAGGTTTTCCGTGTGTGTGTGCCGAGGACAGAAATGGGATTGGACAAGCCACCACTTCCAAGGAGGAGACAGATGGGCAACAACCCTTGGAGCAGGGAGCCCTAATTTTCACCCTCGGCCTGAAGGGTTCCATAGCCCAAGGCCGAACCTGCCCAGACCACCCGGTTCACTGTCGGGTGAGTGACACGGGGGCCGCTGAGGATCAGAGAATGGGCCTTGATCCATGCTGCCCTTTCTCCACCCAGGATGATAGCTATTTGGATCTTCAAAGCCATTAGAGCACACACACTTTTGGATGTCCAAGAAATCAAAAAAGAAAATTATTTCAGATGTTGGTATCTTTGGCCTTCTTTCCAAATAGAACTAGCAGTTATTTGGATCACCTCATCTTTCCTTTGTGCATGGAGGGAAAAACTCAAACTAGACGAGAAATGATAAAATTGTTCTCTGAAAAGATGAAACTATGTAATAAGAGGTCAAGAAAGGTGCTAAAAATACTCTGGCTGCTAAAACACTGAACTCATCAGAAAGCTGTAGGCACAGGTTCAGGGCCTCATGATTCACATTCCATATATCGTAAAATAGTTTCAGTTTGAGAAAAATTATTTGGACAGCTCATAAGTGTTACCACTTTGCTAGGCACGAAGGGAATCATAAAGAGTAAAATTCAATTTCTTGTTGTTGTTATTACTATTACTGTTATTAGAGGAGTCTTGTGGATATTGTGGATATGTTTAGACCAGCCATTATGGGAAGTACCCAGGAAAATCAATAGGAGATTGACATTGTACAGCACATGAACTGCAGCTGGGGTGGTCCTGTCTTTTTCTAGCAAGCAGAGAATAGAGGCAGAGAGCAGAAGAAGTGGGAATTCACCCTGGGAGTGGGGGGCCAAGCAATGTAACAGAACACAGAATTAAGATGACAAGACTCTAGAAAAGTGAAGAAAACAGCACTAAAGCTGCCAAATACAGAGTCCTCGCCAGGCAAGGAGCCCAGAGAAGCGAGGCAAGAACTAACGGGCCAATTATGGGCCCAGAGAGTAACCCATATCAATGTATTAAGGCTAGAGTTAATGGCTTCCAAGCTGTAGTAGAGTCATTCTCTACTGGAAGTGTCTGTTAGATTTGGCAGTGAGAACCAGAAGCTCTTTGGCCTAGAGTAAGTGTAAGATATGCTTCTAAGGAATGGATCTAGAAATATGACATAATTATTCCAGACTTCCTTCCTCCCTCCCATGCTCTTTTTTCCTCCCTCTTAACACCATCCCAGATCCTCAGACAAACCCCCACAGCAAGCACAGATCACCGGGGGAGGGGAAGACACAGAAATGCCCAAGGATGGAGCGCCTGGGTGGCTCAGTCATTAAGAGTCTGCCTTTGGCTCAGGTCATGATCCTAGAGTCCGGGGATCAAGTCCCGCATTGGGCTCCCTGCTCAGCAGGAAGCCTGCTTCTCCCTCTCCCACTCCCCCTGCTTGTGTTCCCTCCCTCGCTGTGTCAAATAAATAAATAAAATATTTTTTTAAAAAAATTGCTGAAGGACAAGTTCAGTGCCTGAAGGTGTGGAAAGAGGGCCAGGCAGGAAGGCTTTGTTGGGAAGGAGGGGACGTCAAGTTGGAGATCTCACTGTCACCTGAGTTCCGTTTGACTGTCTTTTTAATGTCAATTCTTACCCAAAAAAAGTAGTATTTCTTTATCATTTTATTTTGCATTTCCCTGATTTCTAGTAAAACTGAATGTTTAACAGTGAATTGTCTTCTTTTTTTTCCCCCCAATTTTCCAATGAAGATCTTACAGTTCTTTATATTGATTTGGAAAAGCTCTTTATACATTTATGATATCGTTCCCCTGCCATATTTATTGCAAGTTCCCCCAACTTGACATTTACTGTTTAATAGTGTTTATAGTCTATTCTAACAAACAGAATTCTTAAATTATTATATAGTCAAACTTACTTTTCCCTTTCATATTTTTTTCCATTGCTTTAGAGAGGCTTTTCTGGCCTAGAATAAGTAAACATTTATCTATATTCTTATATTTTGAGGATTTGGGTTTTTTTGTTTCTATGTGTAAGTATTATGTTAGGCTAGAAATTATTTTGGCTTATGGTGTTACTAAGGTATAATTCCATTATTTTCCAAATATCTAAATAATTCTGAATATTCTTTTTTTTTCAGTCTTGTCTATAAGACACTGCTTTTTAAACTAAAGACTTTAGGAGTTAACATATCTTACTACTCAAAAACTCTTAATGTGCAATTTCAGGTTCTGTGATTAGTGATGAATGAGATTTCATTTTTTTGAATGGGATAGGAAGAAATAAGTAGGGAAGATTTCTCAGCATTTCTCAGATCATCCCAAGCAAGCTTTAATTTTTTTTAAAGATTTATTTAATTATTTGTCAGCAAGAGAGAGAGAGAGCACAGAAACAGGCAGAGGCAGAGAGAGAAGCAGGCTCCCTGCTGAGAAAGGAGCCTGATGTGGGACTTGATTCCAGGACCCTGGGGTCATGACCTGAGCTGAAGGCAACCGCTTAACCAACTGCCACCCAAGTGTCCCCCAAGCAAGCTTTAAATAAGCTTCCTTGGGTTTGACACTCACTCTATCAGTGTTCTTGCACTTAAGTCAAACATCATAAATATTTTTACCCTCCAACTCCTCTTACATGGTCCCTTATCCCTACCCAAACCCATGCTCTTGACCTGTTAAGGATTAAAGGAACTGATGACCAAAACTGGATGCTATTCTTGGGCCCCAAACTTACCTTGCCTCAATCTCTTCACTCAATCCTTTACGCTTTCTTTTTTCCTTGATTCCAGCCCCTGACGCCCTGCCTTCACCCAGAAAGAGTAGGTTCATTCGTTAGTATTTGTCATTCTAGGAACAGTCTCTGAGGTTCAGATGAGGGAATGGGTGGAGGAAAGAACAGCTGACCCCACGGGTCAGGTGGCCAGGGTATGGCTGCACATGACCTCATCGGGGCAAGATGGCCAGTGTGGGCTTGTGGTTGCCAGCAGAGAAAAAGCAGAAGAGAAAGCTGGCTTCTCCCCAGTCATTTTCCTGGGTGGCAGCTATGATTTCTGAGAGCTGGACACATGTCAGACATCAGTGATCAGAAGTAACTATTTAAAGCTTTGCCTTTCTTAGTGATATAACTTAGTGATATAGAAAGGTTGGGGGTTGGCAGGAAGGGAGAGAGAATAGCCTGAAGCCAGTGCTGGACCTCTGAAACTAAGATCATTACTTGGTACCTAGTAGGGAGCCCATGTGTGTAGGGGCTCAGCTGCCTCTCTGAGCTGGGAGGTTGCCCTGCCCCACCTCTTCCACATAGAGTGGGAACAGAGAACTAGCCCTGGCTGATTAGAGTTGCCATCCAGCCAAGACTCCTGGATCCCCAAAGAAGAATGAAAGAGAGAGCCAGACCACAGGCCAGAGAGTTCTGAGGATGGAGGCAAAGTGTGTGTGATGAGTGCATCACAGACATTGACTCCTGTGGGGAGCACCTCTTCTAGCACCCACTCAGCTGCCCTCAGCTACACTTCGTACCCCAGCTTCAGAGTGTACACCTCCTTTCAGAGACACTCCTACCTGGGTGGGGGGCATAAGAGTGGAATGAGGACTAGGAGACTTAGTAATACTCTTCCTTCCCTCTTTTCTTACATGGCAACTTGGAAGCAGGACCGCAGCTGATGACATGTTTCCATGGCAACAGGGCCAGCACAACAGGAAGGGCAGGGTCCAGGGAGGGGTCAGCTTTGGGGATGTTTCGGAGGGAATCAGAACGACTTCCATTGCCCCTATCCAGGTTTCTAAGGTTAAGCCGGTAGAAGCCCCAGTTAACATTTTAACTGAATGGCTTCCTATATTCACTAAGATCATCATGAAAATCTATAGAATCAGCTCATCAAGTCAAAGCAATTTTTACCTTTACTTGTGTGTTACTCCATACCATATGCAAAAAAAATATAAGATCCAAACTTTAATTTCAAGAAGCTGTCACAGGGGGCGCCTAGGTGGCTCAGTGGTTAAGCAGCTGCCTTCGGCCCAGGTCATGATCCTGGAGTCCTGGGATTGAGCCCTGTATCCGGCTCCCTGCTCAGCAGGAAGCCTGCTTCTCCCTCTATCACTCCCCCTGCTTGTGTTCCCTCTCTAGCTGTGTTTCTCTCTGTCAAATAAATAAATAAAATCTTAAAAAAAAAAAAAAAGAAGCTGTGACAGGAGAATCAACATACCAAGTTTTAAAGAGCTGAATGTAAGTTCTAAACAACAATGGAAGGCAGCAATAGGAAAGCAACGACGCAGCAGAAAATGACTGTCAGTGGACAGTAGAAACAATAACTTACTGAGGGATTCATATTGAGGAAGTACGAATCTTGGAAGGCTGTACAAAGTAGGCAGGATTTGAGGTGGGCTCAGGATGGGTAGGACCTGCTAGAAAGAATGGAAAAGAAGGGTGAATCCAGAAGAAAGATAAAGCATGGAGCACAAAGCAGAACACCTGCTCAGAGAATCTCTCTGGCTGAAGTCAGGGGTTCAGGTGGGGCCTGCGTGAGTTTATCGCAACGGCTCCAGTCTCAGGAGACAGACACAAGACGACACAACTTTGAGAGCAAGAAGGAGTGTAAGCTTGGGAATTAGAGTGGGGATGATCAGGACCATCAGGGAGAAGCAGGCATTGGATCCTCAAGGAATGGGACACCAAGGCAACTGACTCAGTGAGCCAGAAGATAAATGTACCCGGTTTTATGGCCATGCTGCAGACCGCCCCTGGGGATGAGAACAGCAGCACATTCATTCCAGAACAAGCTGACTGGCACGTAGAAAGGAATTGCTTCTGACTATCCTGAGAGCTTAATTGGTGCTTAGTGAAGCCTAAATTCTACTTTTGATAATATTACAAACACAAAGTATGTGACTTGTCTCTAAAGAAACACAAAAAATATCCTGATTGATAATAATATCATATGTGCACATCTTACATGTATGTCTAAGCTGTCCTAACTTCATATGCATGTGTATATGTAATAGTGAGCTCCAAGAGCAACTTAATCCCATTGTTTCTTGGCTAAGTACCCTTCTACCTTTTTGTCAGAAGCCATTTCAAGCGTCTTTTTTTTTTTTTTAAGATTTTATTTATTTATTTGACAGAGAGAAACACAGCTAGAAAGGGAACACAAGCAGGGGGAGTGAGAGAAGGAGAAGCAGGCTTCCCACCGAGCGGGGAGCCCAATGCGGGACTCGATCCCACATCTCCAGGATCATGACCTGAGCTGAAGGCAGTCGCTTAACCAACTGAGCCACCCAGGCACCCCTTCTTCAAGTATCTTTAAATAAATGCATGAATCCACAGCATCCTACAAAAGATGAACCATTTTCTTCATTCCTGTTAAGACTGTGGTATACCTGCTTTGTCCCCTCACCAATGGTGGAAGGAAACTCAAGTTGAATCCCATCCCATCTCCCATGCTCTGGCCCACAGCGATCTATTTAGATACCCAAGGATATGGAGTTCTTCCTGGTCTCTTGGAGGTTGTTAGAAATGCAGAACCTTAGACTCCATCCCAGGCTAACTGAATCTGCCACTTGCGACTCTGGGAGATTTGTGTGCATGTTACTATTTAAGAGGCATTTTTTCTGGGAGACAGGAACTTTATTTTGTATTTCACTTATATTTGCATTTATTTGTCATTACATGGAACCGTGGTGGCCATGAAGTAGATTGAACATATTCTTATTGAATTTAGTTGATGTGGTCCTCAATGGCCAACCACTCTTACAAAGGAGAAGATATCCTAACCATTTCATGTGATTGAAACAACCACACAACCAGACATGCAAAACTTTTTCTTTCTCATTTTACAAATAAGGAAATGGAAGCCCAGAAGGCCTTCATAATTTCTTAAGTTCAAACAACTGAAATTTAGAAAATACTTAGAAAAAAATTTTTTTAATTTAGAAAAAGGAATTGCAAAGGAAATTGAGTTAATTTATAATTAAAGACAGATGGTGACTAGCAAAAAAAAAAAAAGAAAAAAGAAAAAAGGAAAATTTAGAAATGAATAGAAAACATATTAACATTTAAGAAAAACTTTACTCCAGTTTATCTTTTAATCTCAGTTTAAACTTTTGATCTCCTTTGCATGCTGTTCATACTCAAAAGAATACTGAAGCGATGGTGCAGAATTTCCAAATAGTATCTTTGAGTAAATATTCTCCTGGGCCCTGGACTACACATGCAGACATTGATTGAGCTCATGGTAGTACTAAATTATCTTTGGCCAAGTATTGACTAGAAAGATTTATAACGTGTGTTGGTGTTTCTAACTGCCTCATCCCAAAATAACCTTACCTAAAAAATGAAGCATTCTTTACTCAAGGTATCTTTGAAGAAAGAAAAGGAAGACCTAAAATTCTTATTTTGTTTTTCTCCAGGTTGAATGCAGACTGTTTTTTCAAACCAAGAATATCTAGTTGGTTTTTTTTAACCCACTTTTTAAAAACACAGCACTGGAAATGCTGGTGGTATTTACTAGATAAAAATACAGTAAATTTCCCTGAAAGGTTGATAATAACTTTTTAGGAAACAAAAACATATATAATAATTGCACTCTTTTAGACCCATGACAAATAGCTAGAGATACAATAAGATTCTATTACAATTGAAACCATTAAGTGTATATTTATTTAATTCGAGACATAAATGATTTAAGTATTCAAATAAAATTGAGAACTCCTAATGGGAGAAATAAAAGATGAGAGGACTAATTGGAAAGATATATATTGCTTCTTATTGGAAAAACCAAATACAGTAGTAATGACAATAATTCCTAAGCAAATATTTATAGATTTTATGCAAAACCAAGATCCCAACGGAATACATTATAGACTCTGACAAACTCAGAGAGCAATTCATTTAGAAGAATAAACTATCAAGAATATTGAAGTGTTCTTTTAACCAAGATAATTATAATGGTTTGCTATACCGGATTTAAAACATGATTTATAGCAACCATCAGCAAAACAATTAGTTATTGGGTTAAAAATAAGAAAAGTTGACCAGTGGTTTGGAATAATGATTCTCAACTAAGGACTTAATATCCAAAGAACCAAAGCAACAGCCATATTACACCTATGACTTATATTAGAGTTATTGTAAACCAAGACTTTAATCTTTTTCACATATTTTATCTTACTCAAGTTATTCCCATTCTTTGTTTTATTAAAGATAACTCCTAAAATAAGGTAAAATCACGATTCTTGTATAAATATAAAGTAGACATGCGTTAAATGTTTTTTTTTAATAATTATCTAGTGAGGGAACCTAACTCAAAGGAGAATCCAAAGACTACATTTATAGACTGGGAATATTGAAATGAATTAGCAAATGGAGACAAGACTCACCAATCCACAGAGTCAATTGAAATTCCACCAAACAAAACTTATTTGCAAGTCTATAGACAAGAATTATTTTGCACAGCTATAGCTTATCTATTCTATAATTTACATAATTGTAAAATAGCTCAAAGGCAATGGAAGGTGAAAAATCTATGAAGAATCAGATAATCCAGAAGACTGTGCTGTAAACAAGGCATATTTTGTCACTGAAGCTCACATTTTTTTTCTCCACAATTTGCACAGTTTTCTCTTTTGTACCCAACCCAAGAATTGGTGCTTATTAGATCCCACAGTGATAGATTCAGCCTATCACAATATCCATCCCTCCCAGCTTTTTTTTTTTTTTAAGATTTTATTTATTTACTTGACACGGAGAGAGAGATCACAAATAGGCAGAGAGACAGGCAGAGAGAGAGTAGGAAGCAGGCTCCCCGCTGAGCAGAGAGCCTGATGGGGGCCTGGATCCCAGGACCCTGAGATGATGACCCGAGCTGAAGGCAGAGGTTTTAACCCACTGAGCCACCCAGGCGCCCCATCCCTCCCAGCTTTATGCGTACATGGACTTGATCAGGATGTTATGGATGCCAACATCCAAACCATTGTTGTTTTGAAAGCAAGATGAACAGGACAGAAACTCAAAGTGTATGTGAATATCAACCACCAAGATGAGAAATCTTTCTTTCAATTGAAAAAACAGGGGTGATCATTGGAGATAAGATAGGTGGAAAGAAGCATCATCCTTTCAAACTACAAAATGAGAGAATGTAGAGAACACAAAGGAGCAGGATGAGTAAATTACAAAAGATTTGTTTCATTTCTGTAACAAGTGATTTTTTTTTTTAAAATCACTAGGTGCCAGACGCTGCATTGAGTGCTGAGGGCACTACAAACGAAAGACAAAGCCTTGAGCTCAGAGAGTTTTATAGTCTGGAGTTAAATGGGACAAATCGACATTAAACAATCTCTATATCAGAATATATATTGGGAAGCGATGTTTCTAATGTAATAAGTGACATCAGGAAGAACTTCAGGCTGTTAAGCAAGGACAGAGAGGGTAGATAGGAACACGTTACCCATCCTCATTCATTTCAGCCTTGTACCTCTGAGGTTTCTTTCTTTTATTTTCTCTTTCAGGGGATGTAAGGATGTTCGTAATGCAGACAAGAAGAAAGAGTTGTGGGCTGAGAGAGAACTGCTACCCAAATGCAAAATGAAAGTATCTAGTGCCTTGCTGGATTTTCTCTTCTTCCGCAACCCACAAGTGGTACCAATCCGTTGTTTCCCTTGAGTGGGGGGTGCCGGGAGGAAGGCAGAGCCTCAGCTGTTCACATTCTAATGTACCCACTTGTATTGAACACTGTTACACGGTTACTACTAGCCAGCCACTAGGGTATAAAATACTCTTGTTACACTGCAATGGGAATTTACTTATCCCATCCAAACAGAGTTATCTATTTATGTGTATATGATGACTGGTGAAATTATCAACACAATTTCATAAAGAAATTAAAATTAGACTCACACACTTGCCGCACAAATGACAAAAGATCAATATACAGGGCATTTAAATAATCTCTAAAATCAGTAATCCCACAGAAATTGGATAGTTCATAGAAGAAGAAACACTTATGGCCAATAACCATATGAAAATACGCTCAATCTCATCGAAAGGGAAAATTTAAAATAAAACCATAACTATTTTGCTCCCACCAGATGGCAAAAATGCAGAAGTCTGGCAACAGCAAAGGTTGGAGAGAATGTAGAGGAATCAGAATTCCTCTCCGCTGTTGGCGGAGTGTAAACCACTCGAGTAGGAAAACGACTTCTCACTACCTAATCAGACAGAAGATGTGCGTTTCCTACTACATAACTAACTATTCAGATCTTGGGAGACTACTATACGTGTGTTCCAGCAAATATGGGCAAGCATGTTCATATCAGCGTTTTTGGAATTATCATGTCTAGAAAGAGCATAAAGGCCCATTAACAAGAGTCCAGACAAATAAACAGTGGTGTTCTTAAAACGAAATACCGCACAGCAATAAAAAAATAGAATTCTCAAAGCACAGAAATGACAGGGGAAAAGTTCTGGGAGAATGTATATATATTAATATATATGTATACACACACACACACTCACACAGTATTATCTCCCACTTGTACAAAGTTTAAAGCTAAACTTTGGGATACAGACATGGTAAAAATTCAAGACAGTGGTTACCTCTAGAAGGCAGGCAGAGGAATCAGATCAGAATGAACACACAGGAGCATCTGATGTTTTATTTTGTAAGCTTATTGGTGAATGCATTGGTGTTCATTTCATTACTACTCTTTAAACTTTACATAAAATTTTCCATATAATTACATATATATATATACTATCTTGTATACATGTTTAATAAAAATAAATGTGGATATATATATATATATTTATATATACAATAGTTATCAGTGTACTTACCATGCTTAGAGGTCAGCCTTCAAATAATGTGCAGTTTATTTGTTTGCAGTTGTTTTTAATGTGTTTCTCTCACTCTAGGTATTTTGGTTGCTAGTTTCCTATTTCATACATATGCAAAGCTGAAATTCTCCAGATATATTTTACTCCAATATGAAAATGTTTCTGCAAAATAATTGCTATAAAATGCCTTCTCTTCTGCACTGCCGTGGTAGGAAGGTGTTCTAAATTATCTTAAATTTTGGATGAAAAGAAAATAATTTCTAACATGAGTGCTATCTGGAAAGCTCTTCCTGCACACTCTGAAGTTCTTTATGGTGATTTTTTGTGTCACACTATCAAACATACCACCTGGCTGAAGCAGCTGTGGATAAAACCTATCCACTTGCATTCTCGTGGGGCTTGCGCTCTTTCATATTTTAATTCCTGCTCCCAGTGGATGTCACTGGGAGAAGATGTGTCCATGGGTCTGGAGTGTCTCCCTGGGTTACTGTTGAGCTCTCCTCTCCTTGTCATCTCCCTCCCACCTGAACGCTCCTCTTCCAGCCTGACCCAGCCCTGCGGGCCACCTCACTGGCTGTCGTAGTCTCCATCAGGAACTTTTAAGACACATTCATTCCCTGACTTCCCAATCAGTATCCTGCTTGCACGCTAAACAATGAAGCGATAGGCTCCTTCTTTCAAGATTTTTTTTTTCACTTTTACATCACTTATTTCCATACCTCTAGGGGCACTCCCCTCAGCGACAAGGCACATCAGGCTTTGTGGGTCATTGTCACTGATTCTCAGGCTGAATTACCAAGTCTCATCCATGTTTCGACACCATTCCCCCACCCTCCACACAGGGCTGGACAGCCCTTGTCTAAAGGACTGCCTCCTGTTTACCCCAGTTGTATCCCATTTTATCCCCATTATTATAGGAAACACAAAGATAGGTCACTGGAGATTATGAAGGATATGTGTTCCTAGGAGTCATGGGAGATTTCCCAGCACATCGTCAGGCATCCATGTCTCCTGCCCCATGTTCTGCCCTGTGTGGGACGTAATTGATCACTCTTGCAAATTGATATCAAATGCGTGCATGGCCAAGTTTCTCACATTAAAATGTAGGACATATCCAGAAAGTTCATTTTTAGGTCAGTTACTGAAATGTGAAACCCATTTTCTTCTAAAAACAGTTTTTATAGTGTTGGAGCTGACCACAGATTTGGCCACAATACTTTCTCTAACCCACAAAGTATCAGAAATAGCACACCATTGTAATGAAAACAAGTTGAATACAACATTGTTTCAAAACTGACACTAAAACTATGCAATACCGCAAATGAATCCTTTTTATTTATTTGAATTCTGGTGCTTGAGGAAAGGTCAGTTCATCTAGGAGAGACAAAGGGGCAGCTGAAAACTTCTGTGAACATTCTGAAAGGGACTTTAGGCAACTTTCCAAGATTTGGAGATACCATGAGGCTGATTTTGGAGTGGGAGTAGTAAAGAAGAATCATCATCACTCAAGCTTTCCATTTCAACACTAACGTCTTTTCACTGATACAAACCTATCACTTGTAGAACTCGAGTTCAGAATGAAATAATAGGGTAGGAGAAAGGTTGAAACTGAGATAAGAGGGGCTTCCCAGAAGAAACAAAAGAAAGAAGCATCTTGAATAGGATGCATTGATGAAAAGCCCACACATTTTACTTAGCATCTACTATCCGCCTCACTTTTTTCTCCATCTTAGGGATATGAAGATAAAGGAGACGGTCGCTACTCTCATGGCACCGACTTACGGGGGCAGGAAGGGAAGAGGGAGTGGAACAAAGTCAGGCGAAGGGCCGGGAGAAAGACACGTCAACATATACATTACACTGTAATGTGCCGAAAGTTGTATTAAAGGCAGAGCATGGTGCTGTCTGGGGGCGTCTGGAAGTACTTCCCACAAATGACAGTTAATCCTCAAAAATCACCAGGAATTTTTCAGAGGGAACAAAATGTACAAAACCACAGGCACTCAATCATTTTGGAAACGATGCAAGGTTCGGAGCAGATGCAGAGAAGGAGGGTAGGAAACAGGGAAACTAACCCTACACCTTTGAATGCCAAATGAGGGGCTAAGCCCACTCTGCAGGTAACCTGGGGACCACAGTTTCAGTTTGTAATAGTATATTAGTGTGTTGGGACAACAAAGGAAATTAACAAAGATGGAACTAATTGATCTTCACATGACTGAGAGAAATCCGCACTGGGAAGCCATGGTCCCCTTTGTGGAGACAGAAAGGAAGGAATGGCCAAAAGTCATCAGATCTGGCACAGGGCAGCAATAGGGATAGCTCGGTGACTTTCAAGTGACGCTGGGAAAGGGACCAACCGTGGGGTCCAAGGGAAGCAGACAGCACAAGTATGCGGTACTGGATGTTTGCAAGTGTGCACTTCGGCCTCTTACAATGGGATTTCATTTTCTTTTTCAACATATACTGAGTTTTATTTTTTCATGTCAGTGACTGCTGACAAAATGGAAATCATGTACCAATAAGTCATCTGCAAGTCATGGGTCATATGGAAATGGGGAATTCATGTTTAATCATTGACAGTAACTAATGAACAATCACTCACTTGTTTGAACCTCTCTTCGGCATGTCTGCAATGCGGTTCCTAGAATCCTACTTTTCTGTTCCTTCCTTCCCACCCCCAACTTTCCCCAATAAAAGCGTGCTTTGGAGGCTGAAAACCTCTCCACTGAAGAATGCTCTCCTGAATAAATTTGTGGCATTTTAATAGTTCCACTTCTCTATGGTGCTGCTTTCTGGCTTTTCACAGATCCTAAATTTTAGAATGTGTGCAAAGACTAAGAAAGTAACTAGTTAAACAAAAAAATGAGAAAATAAAAAATCATAATTTTAGAATTTTTTAAATTTTAAAAACCCTCCACGTGATCAGGAACAATAATAGCTCTGAGAATACTAAACCCTGTTATCTGATTCCACTGTCCCTCAGGAGCTGGCCTGGGGTGGCCTGATCTCCCCTACTGTATGCGGTGCAGCCTTCTTAGGGCCTCCGGAAATGGAACTGGCCAGGCATCTAGCTGTGTATACAGAAGGAAGGCACTGCCACCTACAGGTCATAAAATCAGGGACGTAATAAATTAATAATTTGTAGGGAAAAAATTATTTTATTAGTGTAACATTTTCATAGCCTTAAAACCCTCCAAGTTAGCAGGTTTATCCTCTTGCCTAGGGGCAGATCTGTTCCTAAATATTCAAGAACTTGCACTGAGATTAGAGAGGCTCAGCTTTCAGACTATTAAAATCTAAGCAAAGTCAGATTGGACTTGGTACAGAGGGACCAGTGAAGGCGTGATGGACAACCGCTTTCTAATATACTCTTCAAACTCAGAACTCTCTGGGACTCAATTTCCTCATTTGTAAATGAAGATAATGCATTAGATTGGTGGTTCTCAAAGCGTGGTCCCTGGAATAGTAACATCAGCATCTCCTGGGAAATATGCAAGTGTCTCTTGGCCCTATCTCGAGCCCCAGACCTACTGAGCTGGATACTCCATGGGTAGGATCCTGCAATCTGTGATTTAACAAGACTTCCAAGCAGTCATGATGTACGCACAAATGGGAGAATCGCTAGATTAGATGATCTAGAAATATCTGTTTTGCAATTTCATACTTCTAGAGTGATATCACCTGCAGTCAACCAACAGTCTACAGAGGAGCTGTCTCCCTGGGAAGATTGACCTTGGGGGACGAGAGGAGGAAAAGTTGGAATTGCAGAAGCAAACTTAGCACTCCACGGAATGATCATGAAGCTGCCAATGGACCATCTCAATGGTCAACTGTTTGAAAGCTATTATTCCAACAAACAGTGTTTCACCCTAGCTCAGCAATACATAAATGTACCTGCCCACCACTCTGATCTGTCTGCCTCTGTGTAAGTTAATAGGTTATAAAGGTTGAACTCCAGCTACTGACTCCAACTGACCCCTGAAGTCCACAGCAGAAAATTTATAGTACTTAATGACATAGCATCCTAGCATATTCTCAAATAGTTTCCCGGGGTTATCTCATCTTGTTGACCAGCTTTCCCTAAGGACTTTTGCTTAAAGAGCTCATAGAGTCACTGTAGACTTCTGGCAAGTCTCCTCTACAACTCTGGCACAAATCGGTGTTTAACAAATTGTCGATGATTGGCTTTATGTGGTTCTGTGGAAAACACAAATTTGAGTCTTTGAACAGATTTTAAGCCATCACAATTGCCCTCCTCCTTCTCCCTTTATGCTCCTGAAGGATTCTGTGAAAGGATCCTGTTGACTTTAGAAATACATACCATCCACAAAAAAGCAGCAAAAGTTGAAGAGCTGAGGTAGTGGGGGTGCTAAGCATTGTATTAGACCCACAGGTATAGATCAACGGGATGGTCAGAACTCAAACTTCCTTTGTTTGGGGGCATTTCTTTGGGCGGTTAAAGAAATAAAATCTAAACAACACAATAAAAATCTAAACCATCCCTTGGAAGGCAACTTAATAAAAATTATGTTTGGATGTAATTAGCACTAGAAATGAAGCCCAAATGCCAACAGTCATTTCTGGTATCATGACTAGAAGGTTGTTCATGCAGTAATTACTGAAAAGGTCCCCAGATTTTCTCTGAATTTCCTTTCAATCGTAAGAGGGAAACTGAGGGCAGGCTAAGAGCCTTTGGTCACTGGTGCTCTTCCAGTTGGGTGTTTGGCCAAGAGAGGCCCATCTGTTGTGAAGAAGAGTCAGGGGTCTGAAATTACCCCAAGCCCTTTCCTTTTACAGAGGAAATGTGAACATCCGAACGTGCTTGACCTTGAGGCCAGAAACTGTTCACTTCACGTTAGCCCCTCCACCCCCCCCCCCCCCCCCGCTCTGGCACATAGCAGACCCTCTGTGGAATCGCATTAGGTGGAACACAGGAATCTCCATAGTTATTAGGAGAAGGGACCAAGTAAAGCTTATTATACCACTCTCATATTTTATTTATACAATTCTCATTTTAAGAGGCCTAGCTGTTTATAGTAATAAACAAGGGTTTACCCACTTTGAATAGGACAAGAATGGACAGGGTCAAATTTTGGATCTTCTATGCAAAACAAACCAACATCATATAAACGAATTCAGTTCGGTTGTCCTGGGTGCTACCCTGAGCTCTCATCAGTGTGCGACATTCTAAATGGCCCAGAATGGAGAGATGTTTTCTGCACAGCTCCGAACAGCTGTCTGGCAGCCGCACAGCGGAGGTGGTGGCATTTCAACAGCATGGTCAATGAAAGACCCTTTCTTGTCTAATGGCAGAGGACCAGGCTGTAAAGTGTATTGTGTGCTCAGGAATCCTTTGAGATAAAAGGTGCAGAAGAAGGAGAATGGACTCCATTCAGCCTCGTGGAGGGCAGAACAGAGACTGTCTTCACAGGGTCGGATTGTGCGCTTTGGGTGGAAGAGGGCACTGGCGGCAGAACCTCATGGGCACAGAGAGGGGAGGGTGGCTCCTCTGGGTGGCCCTGAGTCCAGGCATACAAAGCATTGCTAAAGAATCACTGCCCTGTTTCAAGAAGCCTCTGCGGTCTCCCTTAAAGGCGCTTATGAGGCTCCCACGGGGGAGGAAAGGCAGAGGTCTCCATGAGGGGCGGCGCGGTGGGGACCACACAACAGGAAGCATCATGCAGGATGCCCACCCTTCACTTCACCCAAGCTTCAGGTCACTTTCAGACAGACATCGGGAAATCCTGCAACAGCTCTGGGAGACACGTAGGGTAGGTATCTACACTCCAGTGTAATAGAGAAGGAAAATGGAGCCCAAGAGCTTATGTGACTTGCCCAATCTTATAGGAGCAAATGAATCAGGGCGACTGGAACCAGAACCCACATCTTCTCATCCTAGTTAGCTGGGCAGCTTCTCAGAGACTACTTTTTAGGCATAACCTAGAACTAGAAGCCACATGGTCCCATGCTCTGCAGAGGGCTACCTTAGGATGCGTCCCACCATTCTGCCCATTCCTTCCCCATGCTTCCTACTCCCAGTCCAATATGCCCTTATCATAGTACCCCCTCAGGGGTGCTGGGAAGTGGGCAAGATATGGCTACTCCTATGGCAGTAGCAAAGCACACTAATGTCCCCAAAGGGCTGGCACATCCTGCCTATTAAAGTGGAGCCCAGAGCCCCTCACCCCAACATCTGGGCCTTAGAGGCTCTTGGATTCTAAGAAAAGGCAAACAGGAAGTCAGACTCAGTTTGTTGAACCCCTTCTTTGGAAAGGGCTGGAAATTCACTAGCTCCAGTGAGTATAACAAAAAAGAACTTTGCAAATAAAACAAAGGGTGGTCTAAGATTTTCCACTTCTCCAGTCACTCCAAGGCCTCCAAAAAGATGACAAAACTTCAGAATGCATAAGACAAAATAGCCTCATCAATGGGGATGTGTCCCTTCCTGAATGAGACCTCACGGAATTTTGTGTTGGATGTTTCCTGAAAATTCAAAATCCAAGTCACCCGGACCCCTGGTGATCAAACAGCTGTGTACTTGGGGACAGTTTCCTTGGCGATTCAAATGGAAAATATGATTGTTTAACATGTATGTGTGTGTGTGTGTGTGAGAGAGAGAGAGAGAGAGAGAGAGAGAGAGAGACAGAGAGAGAGAAGTAGGACAGGAAACACTACTTGCAAAAGTACTTTTTATAACATCAAGAATTTGACTTTTTTTCCTTATTGTTACTAGCATAGAAATACCATGGCCATCAAAGAAGAAAGTGTACATTACCAGCACCTAGAAAGGCAGGCCAAAGGAAATGTTTCATTTCCATTTAAGTTTTCAAAGAGGCAGGGCATCAGTTTGCAAACTTCAGCTGACATAAGAAACTCCTGGGGGCTTAGTTTCTGAATGCTGGGTACCAGCCCCCAAGTTTCCAGTTCAGGGGATCCGGAGTGGAACCTGAGAATTCTATACCTCTGATGATCCCAGCTGATGTGGAGGTGACGGGTCAGGGGGGATCATGTTTTGAGAACACCTAACGTAGGAAATTCAACCACAAACAAACTGAAGAGGAGGTGGTATTTGGAAAATAACTCCAGGAGGGCCCAAAGTTCAGCCAGGGACGTTCGAATCCACTTTTACTCCGGGTGACTTTGGAGATGGAACAAGGCAGATGTCACCTCCTCAATGACACTGCCTACAGCGCTGCAATCTGTTTCCAATTTAAAGGAAGAAGGCGAGTGCTCTGCACGCGCGGAGCTCAATAAACCTGTCGTCGGCAGGCGGCTCGCACCTGGAGCTGAGCTGATGTGATGCTTATGGGTTTCAGAGAACTTTGGGAAGAAACTCTTCCCGGCAAGAGGTTTTGTCATGAGTCAAGATTCTAAACACCGCTCAAAAGCCAGCCCTAGGTGAAACTGTAAGGCCTTCATTATTCTGCCAACATCCAGTGCTCATCTGTCTGTCTTCCATAAAACTCATCTCTCTCCCCACCCCACCCCCATCCCTGCCTTCAGCCAGTGCTTTTCAAAATGCAGGGATCCCCCAAATTACCTGGGGATCTTGTTAAAATGCAGCTTCTGATTTAGTTGGTCTGATTGTGTGGGGCCCCGAAGCTCTGAATTTTTATCAAGCTCCCAAGGGATGTCGATGTTTCCAGATCCTGGACTACGTTTTGGGGAGTAAGGCAGCAAATAAACTAAAGCGTTTTAAGATTATCTGTAAATCCAACCTTTCATTCTCTAGTTATCCCTCTGTCAGGTGACACTAGACGCTAATGGAAAATCATATCCACTGCTGTTAGAGGAAACCTTAGCCACCATTACCTCTCCTGGTGATAAGACACTAGAATGTGCAGGATTTCCGAGGCCCCCTTGGGGAATGGCACAGCTGGGGACTTCCAGTTCAGACCAACCTTATAGTGAGGTCAGTCTCAAATTTGGGGCAGTTCTTATCCCCCTTGTATGGGTCTGACCTCCATTTGCTGGGGAAGAAACTAATTCCTAAGGTAGATGAGTAGACCTGATTATTTATTTATTTGCAATTTATATCCTGTCTCCCCCTGACATGGATTTAAAGCAAAGAGTTCTGATTAAGGATCAGGTTACCTGACTGGTAAAGTCAGGGGCAAAATCTTCCCCTATGTCTTCAAGTGTCCTCTTTTCATGAAGAAGGAGGAGGAGGAGGGGAAGGAGTGGGGGAAGCTGCACTCCCCTCCCCCCAGAGCCCCCACTCCCGTTTCCCTGCACTCAGACATTCTTTTACTTCTCGGGTGATACATTCTATCAGATCAAATTCTCAATTGTTCTCTACCTGTTATTTTATCTGAAAAATGCCAGCTTAAATCAAAATAACCCAAAGCCAAGAACCAAATGAGAAAGATGATTTATCAATAATTTATGGAGTCTTCTCTGACCCTTCCTTCTCCTCTGTGCCCTTGCCCCCATCCGTCATGATGCTCCGTCTGTGCTGCCTTTCATATCTCTCCTGCATTCGCCCTGCTGGCCTCACTTGCATGCCTACCAAGTAGGCCAGCCTCTCGACCTAACATCAGAAAGCCATTATTAATACATAGTATTTATTGGCAACCTGGTTTGGACCAGCCACTCTGCCAGGAGTTCTTTGTGCACAGACTCTTCTAGCCCTCACTGCACACTGTACGTGCGATCATTATCCCCTTCTTACAGTCGTCAAGCCTGAGGCTTAGAGGTGAATTCACTCACCTGAGTTACCGTAGCCAGCAAGGACTATAGGAGTGGAATGGACTTTTCAGCCTGGGCTCTGGAACTGAAGCATCTTTTATGACTAGACAAGACCACCTCCTGCACTCTGACCGTGTCTGCCTGTCTGTGCATCTGTGTGGGTGCTTATTGGTCTATCTGTCTCAGCTTATTTCCCCCGGCCCCCGCCAAAAAAAAAAAAAAGAAAGAAAGAAAGAAAGAAAGAAAGAAAGAAAGAAAGAAAGAAAGAAAGAAAGAAAGAAAGAAAGAAAGAAAGAAAGCTGAGGCAGCTTAGAAATTATCTGTATTAGACTAGAGTTCTCTTCCCTTGGTGAGACACCATGATAAGGTAATCACCGCTCTAGCCGTATGAACTCAGCCCATCATTCCTGTACCCCTCTTCATGTAGTCCCTCCGGTTCAATCCCTCACCTACAACCTACCTACAAACTCCTCCAGACCAACTTCCCCCAAAACTATTTAGCTGGCTCCAACTGCTCTAACAAGACACCATAGACTGGGGGACCTAGCCGACAGACAATTCTTTCTTATTGTTCTTGAGGCTGGAAGTCCAAGATGATCAAGGTGCTGGTGCATTCCGTTCTTAGTAAGGGTCCTTTTCTTCCTTTGCAGGTGTCTGTCTTCTGGTTGTATCCTCACATAAAAAGCATAGAGAGAGAAGCAAGCTCTCTTGTATCTACCTCTTCTTGTAAGGGACCTCACCTCATCATGAGAACTCCACCCTTATGACCTAACTGTCTCAAAAAGGCCCCATCTCCAAAGACCATCATACTGGAGGTTAGGGTTTCCATATGTGAATTTAGGGAACACAAAGCTGTGGTGTATAGCACACTATTTTCCTCACATTGCTCTCCTGTTTTAGAATGGACAAGGGCCTAGGGGATGACCCCAGCCCTTTATTTTACTGCCCAATATCCGACTCCTATTTCTATATTTGGGCAGTTCTCTATCTTAAGAAGCAGAGACCACTGCTTAAAGTTGTATATTTAGCCTTTCTTGCAAGTAAGGCCCAGACACGTGACCTAGGACCCACCATCAGATGGCACCCCCTCGGTTTTAAATTGGAAAAAGCCTGGGCCTTGGAGAATTGGCAAAGGCTGACAGTGGCCATGCCTGTTTTTTCAGAAGTAAGCATGGCTGCTGTTTTAGCAGCAGAGACCAGGACTGTGGTGCAGGGGAAGGAGCTGAGCCCCGATGCCCGACGACTGCAAGAGAGGCGTCTTCAATGACCAAGAAGATTATACCTGATAGTACAGCTCCCAGACCCTTTGACCTTATTGCTAAACAGGCTGCCTAGCTACGAGGCCCTCACCTCTTCAGTGGGAAGGCAGCCATTCCCACCCAGCACACACAGCCCTCCCACCTCAGAAGCGGGGTGACAGAGGGAGCCCCACAAGAGGCAAATCTTGACTTCTCTTCTGTTTTATCATTTGCCGTCACTTGCAGGGACCCAACACTCCCTGACCTAGTATGGGGATGACTATGGACTCTAGCACAGGTAGATGTCCTGACCACAGCAGAGAGGCCAAAAGAATGTCAGGGCCTTCGGTGCACACCACGCCAGAAACTAGAGTCTTAGACCCCAAGCCAATACCCAGCAGAGAAAGGGGTCTAAGGGGACTTCCGAGCAAGAGAACTTGGCCAAATGTGCCCCTCACAGTGCCTGCCGCTGCTGAAGGACAGTGCTGTGCTAACCCCATGACCCCTCTAGTCTCCCACAGAGACCACAGCTGTGATTCAGCAGCACATAATTCGTGGGAGCCGATCTGTTGACTCACAAGTGACCATACTTTGATTGTGGTGATGGTTTCATGGTTGTTTGCATATGCCCAAACCCATCAAATTGTACACATTAAATATTGCAGTTCTTTGTATCTTAATTATACCTCAATAAAGCTATTCTTAAAAAAAAATGAAGAAGAAGGAAAATGGCTTGGTACAAAATAAAATGAGCTGGTCCTTTCAGATATTTTCTTTTGAGAGCCACAATTGGAAAAAATAAATAAATGAAACAGATATAAGCAGGCAATCTGCAAGAAGAAACAAAGCTGAAAGGCCATGTTATAAGACAAGGGCAGGGGCCATGGGGGCGGGGGGGCATGAAGAAGCCCAGTTATGAGGAGGCAGAAACCCTGTGTATGCAGAGCAATGAGGCTGAGGAAGTGTGAGGAAGGCAACTGATGGAGAGAGGAGACGGCAAGCACTGGGAAGATGGCAGAGTTCCCTTAACAGAGAGATTAGGGTGAAGAACCCCAAACCACATCAAGGCTAATGGCCACCTTGGGTCTGGAAGACTGCCTCGTCCTGCTCCCTCACCAGGCTGTCTGCCTTCCTGAAGTCTCCATGCATAGGCATCTTGACTACACAATGCCCAGGGGAGGTCCCTTGAGGTCAGCTATGTTCTTTTGCTTTTTTTTTTTTTTCTATTTAAAATACTGTTTAGGGGCGCCTGGGTGGCTCAGTTGGTTAATCGACTGCCTTCGGCTCAGGTCATGATCTGGGAGACCTGGGATCGAGTCCCACATCGGGCTCCCTGCTCGGCGGGAAGCCAGCTTCTCCCTCTCTCACTCCCCCTACTTGTGTTCCCTCTCTGGCTGTGTTTCTCTCTGTCAAATAAATAAAATCTTTAAAAAAATAAATAAATAAAAATAAATAAAATACTATTTAGGGGCACCTGAGGGTCTCAGTCAGTTAAACATCTCCCTTTGGCTCAGGTCATGATCCTACAGTCCTGGGATGGAGTCCCCTGTCATTAGGCTCCCTGCTCAGCAGGAAGTCTGCTTCTCCCTCTGCTCCTCCCACTGCTTGTGCATGCCCTCTCTCTCTCTTTCTCTCTCAGATAAATAAAAGCTTAGAAATAAATAAAATACTGTTTGTGATTTAATAATAATTACCATTACATCTACGGACAATACCAGATAACATTTATATGTTTTCCATAGGATACAGAGATCCATTGGGTCATTCCTTATGCCAGTTTGTGTTAACAGAGGCAGCAGCAAAAAGTCCAAATACTTCACTGTTGTGTTTAAAAAATATTGATGCACACTGCATTTATTTAAGAGAGACGTGTGTGTGTGTGTGTGCGTGTGTGTATGTTTAATGTTATAGAAAAACAGTATGTACTGTTTCTACATACATTGTAATGGAGCATAAATGAACACAGGGATACATATCTCTGCCAAACAAGGCTGCACTTGCTGAGTGCCCTGACTTCAGGCATGGCTTCTTCCTCCCAAAGCACAGAGAGAGCCCCGAGGCTGGCCGTGGCAAATGTCACGCCAGCACGCAGAAGCATAACACGGCAGTGTGCAATTAAGGGATGCTCCCTCCTAGGAAAGCAAGCAATGCTGGTGGGAAAATAAATTAGCAGGGTTAAAAAAAAAAAAAATACCACAGCACTGCCTTCTCCTCACATCTCAAGTTTCATTCTGTTTCCTTAATTACTTCTGTTTTAGTTCCTTTCCATTTCCCAGTACAGTGGTCCAGTGAGTTTGCCCTGAGCCTCTGAGTGTAAAATGACTGTTGGGTCACACATACAGCAATGGCCCATGACCGCAGAGAGGCCTGGTCCTTGCCTTTGGAACCGTTGCTGATGCCCCTGCTTCCTGAGCCAAGACTGAGCTCTTGGGCTGCTTCTTAAAGCCCTTTCCAGCCGGGGCCCGCCCTCCTCATCCACTTTATTTCCCTTGCCAATAATAACCCATTAACTCAGGCCCAAACCTCCATCTTTATAAAAGGGCTCGTGCAGATTTGCTACAAGCGGCTAATTTGTCATAACTTCTAAGCACATTATACCCCTGGGAGAGGGCTAGAAAAATAACGTCTGGGCCCTTGAAAATATTTCTTTGCCTTGCTGTTGTCACAGCCAAATGGAGTGATTCATTAGCCGTTGTGAGAAAGGCCTGTCATTCTTAGAAGATATTACCCTTACCATGCTGTAGCAAGTCAATATTCAAAGAAAATGGAAATCTCTCTCTTCTCTGAATGCCCGTAGTACTTCGGGTTTACGATTCCTGCAGCCTTTATCAACAGAGCCCTGCTCTTTGGTTATTTCTTCCCACATAGGGCTCACACCCATGCCTGAGTTCATTCTGCAACGTCTAGATCAGGTCAGTTCCCTGTGCCTAACTATGCCCGGCACGATGAAAGTCATCAGAATTATTTTTACTGAAATGAACCATTCCTAAAACTTAGATTTTTCTTTTTCCTTTTTAAAGGAACTACATTTATTAACCACCTTGCTTCTTCCAGACAAGGGGCTACATGATTTGTGTATCCTGCTGAATTATCTCCTTGAATCCCCAGAAAGAGCGTAAGAGGTGGGCATCACTCTTGCTTCCGTGATCTTGACTATTGTGAACATTCCTTTGCCGGTAAACACACCTCTTATTCTTCTGCTTTTCCCAGTGGCTAAGAAACTGAGGCCTTCAGAATAGGAGAAAAACAGAACTTCAACAGCAAGCAATGTAAATTAACCTCTTCAACCTGTCTTCAAGTGTTTCTCCATGTGTGGACCTCAGGAAAGAGCAGTCACAGACTGAACCAGAATTTCTGGGGGCGATGTAACATATAGTTAAATGCATACTCCAGAGCCCCACCTCGGATGTATCTGATCAGAAACTCTGTGGTGAGTTTTAAAGCACTTAAGGTGGTTTCGATGAATGCCTAAGTGTGAGAAGTGGTCTTAGACTGTGTCTGTGTATTGGTCAGTATAGGCTTGTTAAGCTGCAGTAACAAGCAATGCCAAAACCTCAGTGGCTTTAATATAAGAAAAGTTAATGTGTCACTCATGCAAGGTCTGCGGCAGGTACGAGTAACTCCCAGGGGCAGCTGTCCTCTATGTGGTAACTCTGTGATCCTGGCTATACCAATCCTATGGTCCCTCCATCATTCACTGTGTTGAAAGAAAGGAACTTGCCTACAGAGGGAGTTGGGAAACAAGATTCCATGTTTACGGTGTTCAGAAAAAAAGAGAAGGGGAAATACTGGTCGATATGGTTTGAAGTGTTAGAGTTCAGAGCCAATGGTCAAGAAGAAATTTCTGAGATGTGTTTGGTGCAAAAAGTAGTTTTATTAAAGCACGGGGACAGGACCCGTGGGCAGAATGAGCAGCACTGGGGTTGGGATGAGTGACTGATTAATATTTTCTGTCCCAGGGAGGGGAAGGTGATGTTAGGGTCCCAGGAAATTGAGTCTATAGGTTTCTGGAGAGGACTTTGTTCTTATAAATCATTAAGACAGTTCCAAACTGCTGGAGGCTCATGTCCTGCTAGACTGTGATCTTTATCAGTTAGCCTCTTGTCTTTCCCTTTCCCTTGTTCTTGAGCAGACAGGAACTCTGAGGAATGGCCTGAGGAATGTCCCATATATCCCACCTGGCGGGGGGAGGGGGGAGGAGTAGTGCGGCTGTTAGCTTGTGCTTTGCCCTTAGCTTGCCTTCTGTTCTCTCCTCGCTAGTGATTACCTGTGAAATATACCTTAGGTAAGATTGTACTTAAGCCCCCTGAGCACATCTTACCCTTCCAGAAAACTCTAACTTGTTCTCTAGTTGATGAAATCCTAGAGGGACAAGTGAGAAGGACATTTAAATCAGTACTTGCATCTCCCAGGTCCATTCCAGGAGCATTTCCAACCTCCAGAGAGGAGATCCAACCAAAAGACAATGATCACTTGCCTCACCATCTTCCTTTCTTTGTGTTTCCACGTCACGAGAATGAACTAGAGGTGAAATTTTCCTCATGTCATTTCACAATGAGGATAAGATGCTCATATCGCTAACTACTCCAAAGGAAGCCTCCTGGTGCTGCATACTTGCCTGGACCACTTCTAGACCCTGGAAATACTTTAAGGACAGTTCCCTTGCCAGACTTGGGGTTGGACTGCCATTCACTGCCTTTGCTCTTTTCCCTTCCCCTCCCCTCAGAGTTGTCCTGCTCATCTATAGTGTCTCCTTCCCTCCCACCCCTCTGAAGAAAGCACACAAGGCCTCTGGTTTGCAGGTTACAAAAGATAAGTAGCCACAGGTAAACAGGATAATAAGGATAAGAAGTGTAAGAAAATACCTGTCTTATGAAAAAGGCTAGTAAATTGGAGGTCACATGAAGACATATCTTAATCTGCCGATTTGTCCTCTCTCCCTTCCAGGAGGAAGGGACCACATGCCCTTTGGCTAAGCAGAGACTAGTTGGAGGAAAGGATCAGTGAACAGAATACAGAGGCCAACTGTGTTTCCAATTACACCTCAGGAGGAAGCCAGAGACTCTAGAATTGTGTTCTTGAAAGGACTTTTGCAAGCTCTGTAAGTTTGTTATACTTTTTCTCCTCAGATAAGAAATGGCATCCCTTGCTTCAACCAGACTTGTATGTATTATGTGTATATGAATATATATGTGTACATACTAGAATGTTCTATGAGAAAGGAGTGAGGATGCTGGAATCAGTATGGCCTGAAAAGGGGGCTTTAGTATAACCCTGGGATGGGCTCAGTGGTAGGTCCAAGAGAAAGTTACAAAGCAATATAATTTTTTTTAAATTTCAAAACTTCATGTAATAACCACCCAAAGTCAAAACTGAAATTGACACACCTCTGATTTTTCTTTTAGGAGATGGTGTTGGCTATACCTCTGCCTTTGTTAGATATTAGTGCTGAAGGGGACCTTGGAGACTGAGTCCAGAAGCTTCATTTTATGGACAAGAAAACTGAGACATAGAGCTGCAGTAGTCTGAGATGAGCCCGTCCTTCATCCCAGGGCTCTTTTCCAATAGTCCACTGCCATTAGATCCCAAGGAAACAGTAAAACAATGTGAAACCTTGACAACTCTTCCCTCTATTCTCAGTGGGTTTCTGTAAGTGTTCTTCTCTCCAGTAAGTGTATTTTACCATTTTCTTGGTAATAGAGTTAAAAATAAAGTTTAATCGGGGCACCGGGGTGGCTCAGTTGGTTAAGCGACTGCCTTCGGCTCAGGTCATGATCCTGGAGTCCCGGGATCGAGACCCTCATCGGGCTCCCTGCTCAACGGGAAGCCTGCTTCTCCCTCTCTCACTCCCCCTGCTTGTGTCCTCTCTCTAGCTGTATTTCTCTCTGTCAAATAAATAAAATCTTTAAAAATAAAATAAAATAAAGTTTAATGATAGGCAACTAAACTGATCACATGTGAGGCACAGGTCCCAGACTGAGGGCCTTTGGGTCTCTGGCTGGAAAGTGATCTGAACTGAGTCGCTGACAAGGAAGCACAAAGAGAGGCCAGGCATAATGTCTGCATTTACCATCTCATCTCCTCCCTAAAAGTCTTTTCCTGGTATTTTAATGCTGCACCAGCCAGCTGAAGCCTGAATATCTGGGGAAAGTTAGGCCAAAAGGATATCATCTCCCTATGGTTCCTCCTCTTAACAAGAAATAATAGTACACAATTCCATCCTTTTAAGGAGAAGCCTAAGTAGATAATCACCCACCTCCCTGTTTCCAGGTTGCCAAGACAAAGCTGACTTACCACGCCTGCAGAGTCCATTAAACCTCTTATTTCACTAAAAAGGCAAGTCCCAGGTATCATCAGCTTCCCGCATCTGGCCCGCCATGACCCTCATGACCAGGGCAGACCCACACATCAGTCAGCCTGGAAACGCAGGGAGAGTTCTCTGAAAGCAGAGACTTTGTTCATGAAGACCACTGTTATTGTTTGTGGACTTCCTGAATTTTCTACTCAGTTTCTAGAGACCCTTGCTTCTCACCCAAAAGACTTTAGTATGTTGAAACTTAGAGAAAACAATGCAGGAATGAAACAAATATAATAGTCTCAGTATTTCCTTTCCCACTAGACTATTTCATCAACCCTCTACCCCCAGCCTGACACCAGATCACACCTAAGATGTTATTCCACCTTTATAGACATGTGGCTTCATGCAAGTCCCAGGTATACCATCAGATACGTTCCACGTTCCTTCAGGAAGAGGTGATGCTACTGACAGCCTGTGCCAGTCCTTCTAAGGAAGTTCACCATGTATTAGTCATGTAAACCCCTACGTCTTTGTTCCTCTTCTGGAACTGCAAATAATCAGAGAACAACTTCATGGGTTGATTAAGTGAATGTGAAAGTGAATTGAATGACTATCGATTGAACAAATGTGATGATTAAATCAAATAGTATGTGTAAAACGCTCAGAACAGTGTTCAATAAATCTTAGCCACTCTTATTATACCATATCATTAGGTGACTCTGCTCCCTTGCTCAGGCACAGCCAGTTGGACCATTACTGTGTACCTGAACCTAGGACAGCAACTCAATTCATAGAGTGGACAACAATTCATGCTGTGGCCCATCAGCGGGCATCTTCTCTTCTATGCAACTCACTCTGGAAATCTGAACTGGGAAACACGCTGAGAGAAGGGGGTGGGTAGAAATGGCAGCACACTTTCAAAGTGAAGATAGCACTTTAAGAATAAAGCAGCCACTGAGCACCAGGGCAAAGACCCGTGAATATTGCTTATTCTGGGGATCTAGTGTCTTGAGGCCTGTTCCTCCTGGGGCCAGGCTTTTCCTCCATTTCTGAGCACATGTATCCTTACAATAAGCCATCTGGTATTTAAAATACCTCAAGTAGGTGGTCTCCTTTTCTCACTACCAAACTACAACGAAACAGCAACAAAAACAAAAAAATGTATAACCTGACTCCAGCCTACCTTTCCATACTCATCTCTTAGCTCCTTACTTCTTATTAGATATGTCAACATAGCCACACCAGCTACCTTCTCACCTCTAAACACATCCTACGTCAGCATGCTTCAGAGCCTTTGTCCATGCTATCACTTAGCCTAGAACACCCTTCCCACCCACCTCACATCATCCTCATGGACCTCAGGTGGAGGGATCATAGCTAGGGCTTCATCCAGATTCTTATTACTATTTCTGCACACCTGACCCCCAATTTCTGTGTGTTTTGGTTTGTAATGGTCCACACCTCCAACAACCTTCAGAGGCCCACTCTCTGGCCACTGGAGAAAATATCCCCGTAAATTCTTCCCAGTGCTGTCCATCATGGCCTTTAGCCCATGACCAACTAATGTAAGACTATGAAATTCCAGTTCCTTTGCCTGGAAGCATGGGCAAACTCTGAGGTATAACTTATTCCCTAGAGATTCCCCACAGCATCAGGCTAACCTACTCTCCATGGGAGTTGGCCAGAAATCTCATTCTTGCTGGGGTCTCCTTCTGACCCTCTCTTCCTTTCTCTGCACGCCCTTTTAGGTCTTCTCAAGAATACTTCCTAAAGAAATCACTTGTCCACTCAACCCCTTCTGAGGAACCCGAGCTGATACACAAGTTAAACATTATCTTCTTAGTTTCCCTTGGCCGTTCCCTTTGGCCCCTATAATTCCACCACACATTAGTACAACAGCAGCATACTTACTGCTTTCCATGTCTGTCTAGATGGTGAGTTTCTCAGGGGCTGGGTTTGTTTTGCTGATGTTTATTTCCCCAGTGCTTAGCACAATCCTTGAAAACCATTAAAAAGTTGTATGTGTTGTACAACTATCTACAATAGCCCTAGAGCTACAAAAGAGAAAAATTATATAAAGTTACTGACTTTGAAGAGCCTCTGGGCTTCAGATTTCTCATATTTGAGAAGGTGATTATCTCTAAGTTTCCCCCAATCTATGATCTCATATTTGAGCAGGATGATGGCAATTTCTCATAATGAGCCCTGCCATTTAGTGTCTCATATGCAAGAAAGATTTAAACACCTGAGTAGTTATCTTTTACTTCTGAATCAAGATATCTGATTATCCATCAACAACTTATAAATTTTCTATTTTATAAATGCCTATCTATGACTCAGAGGGGTACAAAAATATTTTGAAAACTTCGACTTACAAATTCATTCATTAGCTTATTATCCAACGAATATTCACTGAATGAGTACCTGAGGCACCGTAAGCAACAGGATGATAAAACAGGCTTGGGTACACAACAGTTTAAATATACCAAACAACCGTTATGCTTTCATACACATTAACTCAATGCTTAACAAAATTGTGAGATCATGAATATGCATTTTTTTTCCAGGCTCTGTAGCCAGGTGGGGGAGAGGGGCTCACACAGGATGACACGGTCGGTCACTAAATGAAGAGCTTGAGCCCGAGAGGTCTCTGGTTTTGGACCTCCTGCCATTTGCATTCCACTACACTGCTTTCCTTTCCAAAACAGCTGCAAGTATCAGCCTTCACCACATTTTCTCATTTCTCATCTGTTTTAGCTCTAGAGCTAGAGGTCACCTTGAAATGTCTCAGAACATCATCCTTTCACGCCGGCCTTTTTAAGTGGGAAATGTGGAAAATACCTGCTTAATAAGGTAAATACTGCTTGTATTCATTTAAGCTCTATTAAGTCTTCACAAATAATGTGATTTTATTCCTAAAGAGAAGTGACACATTCTGCATTGGGCACACGTACCAACTGAATAGAAATGTAGGAGCTTATAATAGATCACACCTGTAAATAAAGTTATATCTTTATAGATGAATTCAGTTATAATAATAAGTCATACATAAGGATACATTTAGTTATAGAAATCTAAACATATGTTTATATGAGATGCCAACATATTTCTAGATAATGGTGTCTGGCGAGAGCACAAAAAGCTTTAAAGCACTTGTTATTTATTCCCAGGAAACCGGGATCAGGTTCAGAGCATTCAGAGAGAGAGGTGGGGGGAAATGACATAAAACGTAAGTAACACAAAAACACCAACTTAATAAAAATAACCAATGAAATATTTAATTAGAGTCAAGTATCATACATAGGGGATCAGCACTGTCAGCCCCCACAAAGTGAGTCCAAGTTTTAAACTATGTCAGAATAGAAACAAACCAGCCAACCTGACTGTTGGGAGATTGGGTGGGGAGCGGAGGTATGGACATACAAAGGGAGAAGGGGGCCAGCTTTGTAAAGGGGAAGGCCAAAATTTTTAAGGAAATAAGAACCAAGACTTTTGCAATTAGGTCAAGATGCAAATATTAAGTCTGCAAAGACACCTCAGTAGCAATGAAGTTGCTTATTTGGTGACAACGAAAGCTCCGATGTCAGCACTATTGCAGTTGAAGGCTTTCTGGAGTAAGGGACCTAACACTCTGTCTGCCATGGATGGGGCTTGTCCACAGGGACCACCCTACTGCATGATGCAGACCTGATCTTCCATTGGAGGAGACCCTAAATGTCCAAATCTTTAGATCTTTTCTCTTAGGTCAGTTTCCCTTGAGAAGGATTTTCCAGTCTAATACCTGGGATATGGGGTAGATGCCTAGCTTCTAGAAATCTGGTAGCCAATTAGGAGAAAGGGGTTTGTGAAATCCTACCATGAAGTATGCAAAATTTACTTTAAGCCTTCACCAGGGTCTCTTCCCAGGCTTTGGCTATAGCCAGCATTTCTGAATCCAGAACTTTCCTGGTTTACAGTCTGCAGAGTATACTTTACTTAGGTAGTCTGCTGAGGGCAAATAGGAGGGGCCAAGCAGCTGAGCAGGGAGATAGCCTTACTCCTTTCTTCTGTACTCAGTAGCTCCTGGCACTTCTCCCTTTCTTCTTTCTGAGATTCTGCTGTGGGAACTGTCTTGCATCTTACTGACTTCCCACTGCCACCCCTGCACCCCAAGCTGCTCCCACATCACCCTCCCCCACTCCCAGACATTGGGTTTCAGGTCTCTCTGCTACTCCAGGCCATTTATTGTTCATCCATCCAGTTTGGTCTTCCAAATTTTGTTTGAGATCCTTACTCTCCTTTTCTTTCTCCCTGTAGGTTTATCCTTCTTTATTCCTCTGCTTTTGTTTCTAGAGAGAACAAAACTTATGCATGCAATTCCCTGTGCTAAATCAGAACTACAATGATTTACGAAGGCTCCATTGCAGAGGTGTAAAGAGAGATTTGCAAAGGCATGATCAAGTGAAGCAGACAAGAGCATAAGCAGCAGCCACAAAAGCAGTTTGAGTTCAAGGGTAGTTTTCATCATGATCATGTCAACTCACAAGGGCTCTCTGAAACACAAGCTTCGGGCAAAAGGTTTTCACATTCTGCATGTGGGGGGACACAGCAGGTGTGAATGGATTCAGGCCCAGGCTCAGACTCCTTAGTAGCTGTGTGATGTTGGGCAAGTCACCTACCTCTTCAGTTGCTTCTTTGGAAAATAGATTTAATTGTTATTTCCTTCGCAGGGTAATGAAAGTGAAATGAGATTGTGCACATGAAAGTGAGTGGCACTCTGTGTGCAGAAACACAGTCCCCAGGAATCGAAGCTGATTCTTTTGTAGCCCTTGGAACCAAAATACAGGCCTCGTGGGTATCCATTTGTCTCTGCTTACTGCTCTTTGCCCCAGTAGAAAAGGCATTATAGGGAAAGAAAAATAGAGCAATAAATCACATGTGCTCTAACCTTCAAAGTCTGGAGAACACCGCCCCAGGCCCACTCCTGCACCGTCCAGTGAAGGGTGCCGGGCTTCCTTTCTTGTCCACATCACACACCAGAAGGCTGCCCGGAGCTGCTTGCCACAGTGGAGAATGAGACTTAGTGGGGCTTAGTTAGATGTTTTCTAAACCCTTCAAGCACGATCCTACCCCTGAGGATATGGGTCAAATGACCTGTGAGGAGAGGAGAAAGGGAAAAGAAAGGCATTCCATATTCATGTGACTCTTGACCCACTTAAAGGTCACTCCCCAAGCTACATCACCCCTTCCTGGGAACACTTAGCACCTGACTCTTGAGGGAATGGTTGGCCTCTTCCTTGTGATTTAATTAGTTACCCCCAGGGTAGTTGGCTGAGAGCCCACATTCCATACAATTTCATAACTGGAAGGAACCTTCAAGATCACCCATCCAGGGCTTAAGTCTCCTCTGTAACAATCTCAAGTACTTTTTGGCCTTGTCTGGACCCCTCCAGTGATAGGGCATTTAATTATTTTGAGGATAAGCTATGCCGTCTGTGGATAACTCCGAGAACTGTGAAGTTCTCATTTAAATCAGTTCATCCCTTCACTGTTTTTTTTTTTTTTAAGCATTTCAAAAAGGTTAGGAGGAGCAAAGAACATTGGAGTCCATCTCTGCTATCAGGAAGCCAACGAGGGAGGAGATAGACATTAAAGAAGCATCAGGAACTCTCGAAGTGGGAGGAATGTGATTGGTGCTACAGAAGTAAAAGTGCAGGGTGCTCTAGTCTAGAGGAGGAGAGGGCAACTTCACCTCCAGGGGACAACTGACAATATCCAGAGATGCATGTTATTGCTGCAACTAAAAGAATGCTGCCAGTATCCAGTAGACAAAAGGCAGAGAGGCTGCGAGATATCCCACAGTGCACAGCCTTCTACCACAAAGAATTTTCCCACCCAAAATAGTGTCACTTAAAGAAACCTGATCTAGAGAATTGAAGGAAGGCCCGCTGTTCTAGGGAAGTGAAATATAAGCCAAAACCCAAAGGAGGAGTCAAATTTATCCAGGGAGAGTGTTCTAGCAAAGCAAAGGGAACTGCAGGAGCCATTCAGCAGAGCTAGAAGCTGGAGAAGGAAGGTAACTTGGGGATTGGATTTATGATTTATGATTTAGCCCAGTTCGACCCATGAGGATCTCACAGGGGAAGTTCAGTCCTCCTTCCTCAGGAGGATCCTTCAATTGTCTGAGGACAGCCACATTGGCCTTATTAAATTTTGTCTTTTGGATTCCTTTTGGTGTTTCTCCACCAGAAAGCTTTGGGATTCTCCCAATCACAGTTACATCTTGTTTGCCTCTCCCCCTGATTCAGGATCATGCTGACAGCCAAGACATCCCACCAGGTGTGAGAGGATAGACATAGAGACATGTAGGCCCATCGTCATTTCCAGAGGTGCAGACCAAGTCATGAGGCTATTTCCCCATGGGGTGTTTCTCTCTGGGTGGAAGGAATCAACCCTGCAGGCACACCAAGGTTGTCATACTCATATGGAAAACAAATCCTGCTTATGGTTGACCTTGAGTATTCTTGGCCCTGGCCTAAAGAACTTGGCTAGAAATCTGTGTATGAAGAGTGAGCTGGCCAGATGCCGGTCTTCAGACTTAACTCCAGGGTGAGGAAGGAAGAGGAGAAGACAAAAGAGAGAAGGGATACCAGGTCTGACCTTTAGCTCTTCCAACCAAGAGTGCACATCCATCCAGGGCAACCACCTCCAGGCTGCACACCTCTGTCAAATGCTCTGTTAGCCCCTTTCCTGATCAGGGACAGCCTCCACAGACGCAAGATCAGGCAACTGAGGCAGGTCACGGGAGTCAGTTTGGGCTCCAGACATGGGAAGGGAAGCAGGAAATAGACCATCAGGAATAGGTTTCTCTTCCTGAGGGTGGAAGATGCTAGGCTAAGGTCATCCCTGGGGTATGGGGCAAGTAGCATGGAAGGCTGCTTGTGAAAAGTACCCAAGACCTAGGAGTCACAAGGTGGCTGTGTGGGACAATCTCTGTTCACACACATAGGCCTAACATGTATTCCATCTGTGATCCGAATCAACTTATCAATGGCCAATGTAGACTGACTATTGAAACCAGCAATTACTCTTTCTTCAAGTATTTTGAGCTAAATGTGTTTTGCTTTTTCTTCTTCTCCTTCTTCTTTAAGCTGTCAAGGGATAGAAATTGTTGGTGGGGATATGTGTTCTGCATTTGAACTGATGCATCCATTCATTAATTTTGACTAGGTTGAGTTCACTAAGTCAGCTTAACTCAACAAATACTGATCATCCCCAATGTGTCAGGCTATGTGTTACCTACTGGGAGGGACAAAGATGAACAGGAAATGTATCCCCAAAGCAGAAACTAGCCTCATATAATATGGCTAAGTAAAACCATAGAGGTAAAAAGTGCTAAAGATCATAGAGGAAAGAGAGTCACTCTGAGAAGGGAAATCAAAGATACCATGGAAAAGGGAGCATGTGAGCTGGGTCTTGGAGGAGAGGAGGAGGATTTTGATGGAGGAATGGAATTTTGTACGTGAAGGAGAGGAAGAGATGGGGAGAAACATAAGAGACAGATCCAGTGTGGTTAATGGGGACAGGCTTTCTTTTTCCAGCCTGTTAGATCGACATGGCTTAAGCCCGAAGAGCATCACCAAAGAGACATGGGTAATATGTTTTCTTTTTTTTTTCTCAGAGAAAGTGGACTTTTTTTTCAGTGTTCCAAGATTAATTGTTTATGACCCACACCCAGTGCTCCATGCAATTCGTGCCTTCAATACTCTGCCAGGCTCAGCCCTCCTCCTCCTTTCCAAAACCCTCAGTTCATTTCTCAGAGTCCAAAGTCTCTTATGCTTCATATCCCTCTCCAATTTACCCCAGTTCACATTTCCTTTCCTTCTCCCACTGTCCTCCATGTTACTCCTTATGCTCCACAAGCAAGTGAAACCATATAATACTTGACATTCTCTGCTTGGCTTATTTCACTCAGCATAATCTCCTCCAATCCCATCCATGTTGCCAAAAAAGTTGGGTATTCATCCTTTCTGATGAAGGCATAGTATTCCATTGTATATATGGACCACATCTTCTTTATCCATTCATCTGTTGAAGGGCACCTTGGCTCTATCCACAGTTTGGCGATTGTGGCCATTGCTGCGATGAACATTGGTGTACATATGGCCCTTCTTTTCACTGCATCTGTATCTTTGGGGTAAATGCCCAGTAGTGCAATTGCAAGGTCATAGGGTAGCTCTATTTTTAATTTTTTAAGGAATCTTCACACTTTTCCAAAGCAGCTGCACCAACTTGCATTCCCACCAACAGTATACGAGGGTTTCCCTTTTTTCCACAGCATCTCCAACACTTGTTGTTTCCTGTCCTGTTTATTCTGGCCATTCTGACTGGTATAAGGTGGTATCTCAGTGTGAGTTTGATTTGAATTTCCCTGATAGCTAGTGATGACGAATATTTTTTCATGCGTCTGTTAGCTATTTGTATGTCTTCCATGGAGAAGTGTCTGTTCATGTCTCCTGACCATTTTTTGATGTGATGATCTTTATTTTGGTTGTTGAGTTTGAGGAGTTCTTTATAGATCTTGGATATAAGCCCTTTATCTGCAGTGTCATTTGCGAGTATCTTCTCTAATTCCGTGGGTTGCCTCTTTGTTTTGTTGACTGTTTCCTTTGCTGTGCAAAAGTTTTATTTTGATCAAGTCCCAAAAGTTCATGTTTTCTTACAGCAGAGACTATGCCTATCTCTCTATGGGCCCTGAGATCTTCCCAGTGGTGACACCTGTTCTACCACAAATCTCCAGTCTGGCTAATTTTTCAGGTTCCAGTTCACCTTTCCTTATGCAATCCTGGTGAAGATAAGAGCCTAGTTCCATGGTCTCCACCATAACTGGTCATCTGATCCACCTCAAGAATTTTTGAAATGTACATGCTCGGCCATATCCAGACTTCTTAAAATGCTAGGCTATGGCCCAAGTAACTGAACTTTTGAACAAGCTTCCCAGATTTTTCTGACACTCATCAGGGATTCAAAATCACTGGCTTGATTGGAAGGCTGGGGTCCAGTGAAGATGCCTGTTCCCTCATGACAGGGAATGTCCACAGGGTCTCATATTTGACACTTGAAAAATGGTGTTGAAGGAACACAGTTGGACCTTATTCAACATCAGGAGCAGACAAAGAGGCCAGTCGTCGATATTGTAGTCCCTCACTTTTCTCTATGAGCTTGGGCAAATCCCTAAATTCTTTCTCCCTTTCTTTCCTCATTTGACACCTGGACAGTATATTTGCCATACATGGTATGGAAATGGAATGTGATAGTGCCTGAAATGAGTGCATTGAAAAGCAAAGACTATACATATTTTGTTAGAAGGCACGATTATTACCTCCCCTGCTTCTAGCCCCTTGTGGGCAAGGAGTACTATCTTATTCTCCTAAAAGGAGCTACCAGGCGGGCTCTGCACGCAACAGTCCTCGGTGGGCACTACAACAAATGGAAATCCACTGAGCTAAAGTTGTCCTTTGCCAAGACACTAAAATGTACCCTTTGTCTGAGGATAATAACTGCAGTTACTATTTAATTAAGAAAGACTTCCAAGGAAGAATAATCAATTTCCAAATTGCACGGGGTAAAAAGCAGATGAGGAATTGCTCAGCCATCATGGCCGTCGATGCATACTAAGTGAGGGGAGAGTTCCAGCACACAGGCTTGCTGCCCACTCTCTGCCTTTGCAGATTTACAGTCTCCAGAGTTCACCCAAGTTGTCAGCTCAGGGAATTTTGATGCATCAGTATATTTCTTGGGTCAGGGGCCAAACCCACTGGGCAGAACACTGTCCCTTTATCAGTGGGAAAAATGATCAATCTGAAAAAGAATATATAATTCATGGCCAAATAGAGCAAAGCATTAAATCAGGAAGCCGACACCAGCCCAATTTATGACATTGCTTTACTTAGTGTATTCCCCACTGTGTCATCCAACAGCCCATCTTGATCTAAAAACACCTGCTTTGGAGAATGGGTCTCTCTTCAGTGCTAGGGAGAAAGCAAATCGCCTCAATCAAGGGCCATTTCTGTTGATGGAAAACCTTGTGGCCCTATGCCAACAACATATAAAAGTAAATAAAAATTGAAGTACAGGTCTGAAAGAAACAGCGACAGGGTATGGCTACATTAAAATATTTATGCCCTCAGACTTTTAGACATCCATTATCTACAGTATGTTAATAAGAATGCTCAACTGACCTTGGCTAGGACACAAACTTCCAGGGCCCTGCAAAACAACTCTGTCCTCCCACATGCCTTCAGTTATGGAGAAATACACAGGGAGAAGGTGAACAGAAAAACTCCCAGCCTGGGCTTCTGGGGGTAACTCGCGACCAGGGAGCAGAGTGTGAGTCCGGGTGTCTGCCGATGAGTGGGGTGACACTGGGAGTTAGCTTTGCCTCTCCAGGCTTCCTTCTCTGCTCGTGTGCTCTATGAAAGGGTGGTGGAATATCAGGGAGGCCCAAAACTGGCTAACTGCTTTCAGATCTGAAATGAGGTATTTGAGCACACAGTTTGCAGACTTCTTCAACATCAGGAATTGGTGGGCTGCCCCACTCCTCACCAGCCTGCACCCCCTCGCCCCTGTCCCTGAAGGTCCAAGAGTGAAGGGAATCCTGGCACTGAACTCTGAATTGCCCCGGTAACAAACAATCTGGCCAAGTCCTATCAGTGACATTTCTAGCTTTCCTGAGAAAAACTTCAAAAGCTTCTTGTTGCCTGTGGAATCGGGGGTTCTGGACTGGGTTCAGACTCACAGTGTGACATTCCCTGCCCTTTGTGGTCTGGCGGCCATCGACACTCCTGGCTCATTCCCTCGCCACCAGCTGCGCTCCTGCAACTTATTCCTGATTCAAGTCATTTCTTTTTCCTGACACAAGGCATTTTATTTCAGACCTCCACACACTTACATAGGCAAGCCTTATTTCCCAAAATCCTTCCCCCCACAGAATCCATAGTCCTTTCCTCGAGACCCACTTTAGTGCCTGCTCCCCTGATTGCCTGTCTTTTCCATGGCACTGTTGTCGGGTACAGTGGCTGTCCCTCCCACCAGACTTGGAGTTCTTCTCCTTGTCTTCCGTGTGATACTCCAGTCTGGGGGTGAGCAGGTGTGCGTGAAGGGGCTCAGGGTCAGCAGGATGTCCTTACAGGGGAAACGATTTTCTTTTGAGGGTGGGGGACATTCTACATATTTAAATAAATACAGATACATGACAGAGCCAAGTGCAAGAGGTACATGAAATTTTAAACTGAGTTGGAAGCCCTCAAACAAATACCAAGGGACATCATGGCAAATTATGCTGCCACAACCAGCAGCAGCCTCCCAAGCCAAGACTCAGCTCTGCCTTCAGTCTGCACTCAGTCCCCCAGGCCATGGGAGGACTTCAAGGAAAAGTCATCACTCTTACTTCCCCCTCCTCCTCTTCAGCACTACTCCTGGCATAGGGGTAACGGCTAAGGAAAATTGTAGCCAGTCACCGATTGGATGCAAAAATGGGCATACGCATTAGGGACAGGGACGTTTATATTAAAAAAAAAAAAAAAATTGGTCTCTTCACAACAAGTCCCCCCCCAAATGTCAAGCTCTCGTCATCTCTCGAATACCAACCTCTCTGTAATACAATAAAAGTAATATGCACTGTCATTGTAGGCCTCTTGGCACTGAATAACCAGAAGCTTCCATGGGCTGGGCTGAGCTGGGATTGTGTTAGGGCTCTTTTGGATGAAAAGCACCATCAGCTGCCTGTGGTTGCTCCCACGCTCAGGATCCCTGAGAGCACCTCCAGGGTCATGGAGACCATTCAGCCAGGACAAGCCCAACCAATGGCCCGAGGGGAAAATGGCTACTGAGCTGAAAACAAAAACTAGAAGGGCTTTCAGCAACCTCTGGCGAGCTACGCTTGCTCGGTCACAGTCACGGGTACAAGTTAGTGAGGAGAAATGGGGCATGGGGGAAGATTGCGTAAGGTGGGGGAAGGCACATTCCAGAAGAGGAGTGGAAACTCAGAGCTGCAGAGCTAATATCAACATCCCCTTCCCGTGCCCCCGGTTTACAGACATGGCCCTGTGCCTGTACGCCTGAAAATTGAACTGAAAACTGAACCCAGGGGTTGCATGACCCCTCACGCTTAAGCTCTAAGGTAAAATTGCTTACAGTGGAAACCGAATGGGACAAACCACGCTTAGAGCAGCGTTCAAAAGCAGAAGGAATAAAAATAAACTAAAGCCTTTCTGCAGCTTTTTCCCTGCAGCCTACTCTCTCTGTCTCCTCCAGTCCTGACTCTTGCTTTCATGTCTGGCCTTCCTGGCCCACCTGAGCATCTTGGTTGCCTTCTCTCTCTCCTCTCCCTCACAAGCAAACCTTCTCCCAAGCCTTGCCTCCTGGATGTCTCTCGGTATGCCCACCCCCTGCTCTCCATGGCCAGCATCTGGTCCACGGCTACTCCACTCTCTCTCCTAGACTGAGAATACGGCCTACCTAGGGTCCCTTCCCCGGTCAGGTCCCCCCACCGCAGTCCTTCTACAACATGCAGGAAGAGTCTCTGTGCTTAGAGCACTTTTGTCTTCTCATTGCCCATACATTTAAAGTCTGAAACCCTGACCCCAATTGCCTCTCCTTCTCCAGTCTCATCCCACCTTCCATCTTTGCATTTCCTCTCCCTCCGACCTTCAGACGCTGCCTTCTCTTAGACCACCGGACTTGGGCATCCCTGGTGTGAGGTACGTCCTCTGCCTTGGAAGCCCTCCCAGGCCCATTTTGCTGGTCATCCTCCTCTCCACCCTCAGCTCTCCCATGACCTCTCCCTCTAGGCTGAATTCTCTCCTTCCCAGTGCTTGTCACAGGCATATATGCCCATCTCAGGGGTAGCTTCCATCCATGTATTTCTTTTACAATGAACTGAAAACTCCATGGAAGCAAAGATATGTGGTTTTGCCCACCACTTTGCCACCAGTATTTGGAACTGTTCCATAGCAGACACTCAATAGATATTTGTAGAATGAATGAATGAGTGAATGACTGAATGTGAGCGAACTAGAAGAATCCATGGCCCCATGGCAAGAGCAGCTGTTACCATAGCTCATCAGGAAGTGAGTCCAAATGATATGGGAAACAGAGGCAGAAGAAAAGTTATTAAATCTCCTTACTACCTAGAGCCCTTGAAATAGGCAGCGTAACATTCCTCTAGGGACTCAACTGCCTCCAACTTAATACTTTGCTAAGGGCCAAAGGCAATCTTAGCCTGCCCACCCCCACTCCAGCCAGGACCCTGTACGTCCACTTTAACATATAAAATTCCTTTGGGAACTTCATTTATTTCTAAGCCCCCCAAGATACGTGCTGGCAGTCATCCCCAAGCACATGCCCCACCGATATACATCTGAAGGGTCTCATGACTAAGGTTTTATTACATAGTAATAAATGACTTTTCCCAACAACAAGTAGCTCCTCAAGGTCCTTGAAACCTTGCTTCCAAAATTCCTTAGAGACTTATGCTATCCCTGACCCTCTCCCAACTTGCAAGTATATCATGGGCCACTCCGCATGACCCCATGGCAGCTCTTTCTGCTACAGGTCCTGTCCCCATGTTTTAATAAACCACCCTTTTGCACCAAAGGTGTCTCAAGAATACTTTCTTGGTCATCAGTTCCAGACTCCACCCCACTGAACATCACTTATATTCTAAAACTTCATCACAATCTTTCCTTATTAGATAATATCAATAATATCAATATATAAGATAATATCTTCATATGATGAAGAAGGAAACGTGGTCCCAGCCTGGCCACAGCTACCCAGGCTGGGGCTTATGACTATGTAGACCTTCACACAAGAGTGATCCCTGATGTCAAAACCGTCCTGCTTTCCAACAATCTACCCTTCAGCCAAATGTACCCAGCAAGTTTTATTGTTTGCCCTGGATATACCAACTACAGATCTCAGTCCTCTGCAAGCCCAAGTTTTAGGCAGCCAGAACTTCTTCAAGATGAGTCAGACGCTGGAAGCAGTGGGAGTCTTTCTTTAAGACCCTCGTAGACACAGCCCCCTTCCAGTATAGGTACAGATGCAGTTGCAGATATGGAAATAGATAACAGAGAGGCAGCACAACAGAAGAAGGGATTCACAGGATTAACTCTGGATGAGTTCTATAATTTTGGTATCTTGCATAGGACTTAAGTCCCTACTTACCTTAGTATCAGTTAAACTGGATTGACAAAAAGATCTAAGGAGAAGCTAGAATGATACTCAGCCAACTGAAATAACAAAGCAACTGTTGTTTGTCAAGCCCTGGGCATTGTGTCACCTGTCCCCCAGCTCCTGTCCCTCTCTCTGTGATGTGAATGAATGAGCCAATGCCTAAGCTTCATGAGGCCCTTAGACTAATCACAATGGTTAGTCCTAGAATATTATCATAACAGGATTTTAGGATTGGAGGGATTTTAGAAAGATATCCAACAGATGGAAATTTCTTCCTCAAGGAACCTCCTCTCCCTCACCGTCCTCATCAAATAATAGCACCATTGGTAGGGCTGACATGAAGCCCTGAGATTTTGCACTATCTTCTGAAATCATAAGAACAAGGATCATATGATATCTATTGGCCAAATCTCCCAAAACAAAATGTACTTTCCTACTCCCAGAAGCCTGAGGGTCAAGATTTTTTCCCCCTCCAAGGATAAAGATTCTTGATCATAATCTTTCTTTTAACCCTACAATCATATCCATTAGCTCATTTGAAGTCCCAACCATGCTTATTACCCCCCACTTACAAAGCAGGAGATTAAGAGTTGTAAAGGCTAAATGTCTTGTCCAAGGTCATCTAGCCAATTAATAGAATAGCCAGGAGTTAAGCCCAGATCTTCTGATTTCAGAACCAGGGCCCTTTCCACAACATTCTGCTTCCCAACAGGAGAGAATCATGCTCGTCTTATTAATATTATTAAACTAAAGCCTCATATATGTATTTGTAACAATCTTGTAAAACTTCGGTATAAAGGGAAATAATATCCATGTGTCCCAAAGGTAGTCCTTATTCCCCTGCAAAGCAAAAATGTCAGTGGTGTCCCAGCAGCTGAAAAATGCTTGCCAGTTGGCACTACTCAAAAAAGGAGAGAACATGTTTGCAATGCATCATTACGTATTGAAAGATGTCAGCATTGCTCGGGTGAACGAAAACTCCTGGTCCTATAAGGACAGATTGTTCCAGATAGCAAGACATCATACTAAATGCCAACTCTATCTCCCTTAAAGGCTGAGCCAGGAGTTCCTATAAGCTGTCAGTGAAATCGAGATTGCGCCTTTCTTGTGGACTTGAACTGACAAACCCTGGGTCCTAAAGAAACAGAGGGAAGAGAAAAATACCCTTGACCGGCTCACATAAGCTGCATTTCAAAACAGATTTAAAAGGAATTTAAGCCAAGCCATAGAAAAGCTCACATTTAAAGAAAACAAGTGTTTTAGTTCAGGTTCAAGGGACTTTGAAACTGCAGTATGTAGGCTCAAAGGATGACACTTATGCTATTGTGGTCGTGATAAAAATTGACCAGCAGGTGGAATGAAGGAACAGTGCCACCGCAATCTTTATGAGTAATCTGAAATGAAATGTTTTAAAGCAACTCACTTCTCAACCAAGACTCTGCGGATGCTGCACAGATGACATCTTTCTCATCATAAACATGATGGAAAGTGCACTACGGAGGTATTCAAAACCAAAGATTACCAGAGATCGCCTTCGTCAGAAGTACAGCACAGACCTCGGGCTCCATCCGGGGCGATTACGCTTCCTTTCTCTTCCCCGCCACTTGGTCTAAAAAGCCCTTGTGGATTTTAAAGGTTATGACCATTCAGTCAACAATCAGAACTCAGTGGGGTTCAGACACATAAAACCTCAGTGCAGACCCTATGCAGAAAGACCACGTAGGCTTCCCCAATGGGACAGAGTGTGGGCAAGGGGAAGAGAAAATAGACGGCCCACACGCTTATATTCAAATACATTAGCACTTCACAGCTGACATTTATTTTGTCCTCTCCGCATGCCGTGCTTTGCTGGGATCAGTACTTGCCACATTTTCTACCTTTTTCAGGTAACACGAGCGTGCGCTGGCAGGTTAACTGATTTGCCCAAGGTCGTACAAATAGACAGTATTAGAGTCAGGACTTGAACTCAGCTTTTCTGGCTCAAGATTCAATTTGTTTCCATTACTACAAACTGCCTCCATAGACAACACTAGTGCACCCACAGCCTTTCAGTTTAGCATTTTATAATTCACAAGCCCCTCACACCGCACTCTCTCATCTGTCTCTCAGAAGCCACAGAATACAGGGGCACCTGGTTAGCTCAGTCGGTAGAGCATGTGACCCTTGATCTCAGTGTCTTGAGTTCAAGCCCCATGTTGGGGGTTAAGTTTACTTAATAAAAAAAAAAAAAATTAAAAAAAGAAACCAGAGTATGAAAGTGTGACTTTCTATCCTCTAAGTAGGATGACTATGAATGACCAATTTTCCAGGAAGAAAGAATTGGTGGGATGGTAAACTGGGATTCCTTCCTGAACTTTAACCAGAATGTTCATATCTCTGGTCCATACAGATGATGGGCTAGGTTAGGAAGCATCGTAAGAACTTATAAAGCATGAAGATTCGCATGTTATTAAACTAAGACCATCAGTATCTACAAGCACATCACAGCAGAATAGTACAAGGTCTTTCACTAAGCTGGCCTGTTGACATAGTCCAAATTACTATGAAATAGGAAGTAATAAAAGTGCACTCCTTGAAGGCACACTGTAATTGCTGACCAGCCTCTGGCCTGGTTCATGTGAATAATGAGAGTCAGGTGGTTTGCAATAATATTTTGCATTAGTTAGTGTTTACATTTTACAAAATGCTTTCATATGCATGATCTTATTTGATCACTATGACATTATTGTGGGATATTATTATTATCGTCAGTGAGCCCTCTTGCTCAACCAAAGACCCCAACAGTTAAAACCAGAAATAGACGAGACCACTCAACTCATGTGCTAACGGAAACCCACCGTGCTTATTTCTTCTTGCACTTTCTTGAGCCATTGCTGAAAGTGTTTTGCAATGGCTTGAAACATCCCAAGACACCAGACCGGGAAAGCACTGATAGCCTAGAAGACCACACCGTGCTTGCCACCTTCCCTGCCCTTGATAGGGGGCTGAACACCTACCAACGCCCACCCATGATCACATGTTCTCTGCCTGTTCTTGCTCCTGAGCCTTTCCTATAAAACTCTAGGTATCCATCTTGCTGGCAGAGAGGTAGTTAAGGCTTGAGTGCACCACCTCCCCTGGCTGTGGGCACCGGAAATAAATTTCTCCCTTTCTCTTCTCCAGCGCCTCCCCCACGGTCCCCTGAGTTATTGGTTTTGCTTATGATGAGTTTATCTGAGTTTGTTCAGCAACAGTGTTGGCAAACCCAGCCAGGAGCCCAGGCTTTCGACTTGCCCAGCTTCCTCAGTGTCCCCACAGTGGCTGGGGCAGTGCCAGGGCTCCCCTGTTCGTTTCCTATGTACAGTGATCTATGATACCGATCTGTAATAGGTGGGTAACATCAGTAAATGTTTATACTTGAGAAGATTGGCGTACAAGAATACTGCATGATTTGTCCATGTTTATACAACCAGGATTCCTTCAAGCTCCCCCCTGAGCAGTGTCCCTGAAGGCACCCAAGGGTTAATAAACTTAGACTCCCATCTGTCATTCACCAAATCTGGAGGAATGCCAGACTGGACCTACCTCTCTTGTATGGCTCTGTTCCCTTTCTCACTTATGCACATTGTTTTTCTTTATTTTTTTCGATCCCTTTCTTTAGTCCTCAAGCCAGGCTACCATCAACTTGCGTGCCCTCCCCACGATCTTCTTCACCTCCTTAAAAAACCCTCCTAAACCCTAATTGTCCTCCTCGATGACCTCTCTGATTCCGAAGCAGCCAGATGTTTGCCTGAACGTGACTACCCACCAATGAACAAAACAAGTGAAAACAAAAATAGTGAGCAAAACGGGCAAAGGTCATCTTCCTTCCCGCAGCCGAGGAAGTGTTTTAAGGGTTGTAGCTGAGGTGTTCCCTGTGATCTTGTCAGCGAGAGTCATTGTCTGTAGGCCTGTGGAATGTAATGTTCTCCTAGCACGGTCTCCCTCACTACTGCCTTTCTCGTCCTTGGCCTCAAGATGAAGGACTCTCAGAGAGAGGTGAGCCAGCCTGTAGAAGGGAGGCAGGAGCCCTCACTACTGGGAGAGCACCTTTCATTGCCAATAGCTACGTGACTTTTCAGAGGACACACTGTGCCCTAAGACACCGTGGGGGAGGGGAGGGGGGAGTGGGCCTGGAAGGCTGTCCTGGAAAATCTCTCATGGTTCAGCCTGGCATATTCCCACATGTTCTGGCCATGCGCTGAATTCAGCACCTTTTCGGTTGGAAAACTACACAGGCAGTATTTCCTGTTCCAAATCTCAAGAAATACAGAAAAATTAGGATGTGTCTAACATGATGCAAGAGAATGGTTACCAGCTGCTCAATGGGATTTCAAAGTGTGAAGACAATTGGTCACAGATATTTCCAATTTAGGAGTTGGTGGATGGCCTTTATCCAGCCTTTTATTACTTCTTATAGTCATTTGATGGGAAGTAAAGTGACTATAAATTAGGGCCTACTAATTCATTGTAATAGAACAGAGGTCAATTTGTCTTTTGGAAAAAAAGCACAGGCTTGGAGAACAAATGAATCCATTCCCAGGGGTCCTGGTGACTTTCTGAGGTTTTGGATGGGCAAGGTAGCTGCTCTGAATCTTGGTTTGAGGTAGAAAAGGTCACAAAATCCTACGACAAAGAGAAAATATACCTGAAACTAATATAATCTGGTTATCAGCCAAATTTCAATTAAAAGTTTTTAAAATTAAAACAAAAATCATAGAAATTCTATTTAAAAAGATAGAATGGGGATCATAAAACTTGAAGAGAGAGAGAGAGAGAGAGACGAAGCCATGCACATAAATTCACCCAGTCACCCGGGCTGGAGGCTGCTTGACCTAACTACGCAGAGAGAAGAGTGGTGACACTGGAGACCGCAAACAACAGAGACACTGACAGAGCTTTGTTTCTGCCTTTAGTCCCGGGCCTAGGGGAACCCAGATGAGTGATGGCTTGTATGAGCGCAAGGAAGAAACTGCATCCTCATGCTCCTTGAGGACAATGAGAGGCCAGGTCTTACAATATGTTCCTCCTTCAGTTTCTGCTTTTCACGCCCATGGCTCCTTCAGAAGATTCTGTGACGACTTTTCACTAATGTCCTGCAGAGAGTTGCCTGGGTCCTGCCTCCCATCCGGCAGCAGGCTCACTGAGCAGCAGAAAAGCCTCCACAGAGCTGTGCACCAACCTTTGCAACATGCCTGCCACTTTCCCCACTATCTGGCATCCCAGCCCACATTCCTGAGTCAACAGCAACCATTGTGCCTTTGACCTTGAGCTCCAGTCTAAGGTTATGGCTCCCATGTGGGGATGCAAATCTAGCAAGGCTCCCCAGCCTCCCTCTTTCCAGCCTTATCTAGTCCAGTCCCTTTCATGTCTCTTTAAAGGCCTTCAAACTGGTCTCATTGCTGGTCACCGTAAAGGACCCTCCATATCCCTATTTCTGTGCCTTTATTCATCTCATTCTCTCTACCCCAAGTATCCTTCTCCTTCATATCTGCATAATCAAAACCTACCTGTTCTTTACAAGTCAGTTTTCATGCACCTGGCACCATCCCCTAATTGGCTCTTATACACCAAAACTATAAAGAGGAACACAGAGTCATTTGGGAGTTAGTGCCAAGATGAGCTGTGGAGGTCATAATAATTCCTGTTTATTGAGCACTTACCACATGCCTGGAGCTTTGCCAAGAGCTTTATGCATATTATTTCAGCTGATCCTCACTGAAACTCTAGCAGATATCAATCCTACTCTATAGATAAGGAAGCTGAAACTCAGAGGCGATAAAATCTTATCTAGGATGCTGAGGTCATAGAAGACTTTGGGGTGGGCCCTAAGCCTGTAACATCAGTGTCCTTACAAGAAGAGGAGATGGGGACACAGGCACACATGGAGGAAAGACCACACGCTGCACAAAGACAGCCGTCCACAAGCCAGAGGAAGCCACCGCCACTGACATCTTGATCTTGGACTTCCAGCCCTCAGACATCGAGCAAGTTTCCGTTGTTTCTGTTGCTGAAGCCGCCCGGGCTGTGGTACCTTGTTAGGACAGGCCTAGAAAATGGATTTGAGGCTATACCAAATGAATTCTTTCATTTACAACATGCTTCTTAATTACAAAAACCTTCCATTTACTTTACCTTGTTTATCCTAACAATTATCCTCATTCCTATCCCCCCACTTTTTTTCTGATGAGAAGACAGAGACTCGGATTTGCATAAATTCATACAGTGAATGAGTGCCCGAGCTAGAATTCAAAGCCAGGTCTTCTTATCCCCACCTCTATGTTCTTACTCCCAGGCCTTTGGACTAAGAACTTGAAGTGACAAACAAGATTGCAATGGTACCTTAAATACAGCCACCTAAACAACAGATCTGATCGGTATACCCCCTAGGCTGGGTAAAAAGGGCCTATACCTTGCACCTTCCACTTTAGAGGTCCCCGCATGAATTAAAGAAAATGCAAACAAAAAAGATCAATATGCTAAGGAGCTCTGGACACCCTTGTCACTCAAGATCTGACACTTCGCATGACCCAGCCTAAACTGGGACTTGAAACATCTGCTTTCGTAACTAACGCTATTCACGGCCTGGGCTAACACCACTTTGCATCCCTTGCCCTAAGCCCCCATTTTGCAATATATACAGATAGCAAATCATTACATGGTACACTTGAAATGTAGGGGCTACGTTAATCATCCCAATTTAAAAAAAAAAAAAAAGGCAAGTGTGCCTGAATGCCACGAAGGATTGTGGGTTTTGCCACTTGTCCAACACTTGGAGAAAGACACGGTTTCCAGGCATGGAAGGGATTTGTGCTTAGCTAAGAGAAAAGACTAATTAACTTGTCAAATCCTCTCTCTAAGCGTGAACAGTGGAATTGTGCATAATGAAGTACTATTTCCCAGTAGCACTGAGAATGCTTTTTCCTGCTTCTCTCTATATTCCAGTTTGTAGTTCCACATGGGCTCATGAATTACCAAGGTATTCACAACAGTTGCACATGGCAACTGAGGAATGTTTTGCAATATTAAATAATGCATACTGCTTTATATATATATATATTTAAAAGCATATTTACATATATATATCATGCTTGAATTATGAAACCAAGGTTTTACATTAACACCTAGAGGGACACTGAATGCTACAAAATGCTAATTTATTTTAGGAAACTTCTAATAAGATTTAGTTAACAATTTGAAAATTAAAATTAGAAATGTTAGTTTTACTTCGTATTTTATTAAAGCATTTTGAAAATATACATAAAATCATTTTAATTTTATATTTTGACTTTGATGTTGATTTATCATCTTGTGAAAATATATTTGAATATATTTAAAATACATCTTAAATACAACTGCATTTTTAATCCTTTAGATGATCACTATGAATAGAACTCAAATTATGTGAAAAATCACGTAATTAGGGATTTTTGCTCAAGTTAAGTGAAGAGAATAAATTTAATGGGATAAATATATGGTAATTTATGAATTATGTATGTCTTCATTTTATTCTCATGCAAATGTCACCAACTCATCAAGAGAGTTCTCAGACACGTGCATTAATAATTAAATTCAGCCATCTTTGGTATTTTGCCGATTTTCGGTCATTAAAAACATAGAGCTATACACATTTGGCATTGCCATCATGAGGGCACTTTTATCAAGGTAGGAAGATAGAACTTAAGATAGAACTTATTTAACAGAAGAGTTTGTTAGCTTGATTTATAATTTTTAAATATTTAGACACATGGTATATGGGCTTCCATTTTATACCGTTGCTCTAAGTCTCACAAATGTTGGGGCAGGCGTACATTTTAGAGCCTCCCAAAGGTTTCTCTTTGATGATATTGTCTGGATTTACGAGCACCTCTCTTGTATCGGGCCCTGTGCTCTTCGTGTGGTTGGACAGGTAGATGCCTAATGCCAGGTCCTGCCTTTGTGAGGCTTAAAATGGCGGTAGCAGGAGCCTGACAGAGAACAGAAGCAAGCCCACGGCAAGAGAAGGGTGCACAGTAGCCAGGATGACCAGCAAAGGGGTCCCACAGAAGGTGAAATCTGAGCGAGGTTTTAAGGGGCAGAGAGGCCCTCACAAGGAGAGACAATGTATGTGAAAAGGAGACAGAGAGCATCACGGCTCTCACAGGACCTCAAGCAGTAGGGAATAGAGGTGGGAAAGGCAGGAGCCACAGCTTCCCCAGCCTCGTAGACCACGCCAAGGCACCTCACATGTCTCCCCTAGAGATGATGGGAGCCTCTGAAGGGTTTTCGCCAGGGGAATACAATGAATATACTTGAAGTTGGAAAAGAATGCATGCACTTGAGGTTCAGTGGAAAATTGACTATGGAGAGAAAAGGTTGGAAGCACAGGGAATAATTAGGTTTGGACAGTAATCCAGGGAAGAGAGGAGAAGAGAGGAAGGGCCCAAAAAGAGGGTGGCAGTAGGGATGGACGCAAAATGACACTTGAGAGATACCTTACTTTTTCAGGTTTTATTTGTAATCAAAGTATAATTTCTTAAATACATACATATTTGTGTAAGACTGTATTGAGATATATGTGTACCTGACCAAGCTGTTCACTCAACTCAGAAATCTCTCCCATAACATCCCAGATGGCCTGGCATCCAGGTGTAGCTTGAAGGCTTGTAGGAAAAGACGGTAGAACTATTTCCAGGGATCACCCATCCCACCATTACACCACTCTGGTTTCTAGAAGATGATCTTCCATGTGGATTAGAAACCTACCACTATAAAACTTTACTTACCATTCTGGGTCTATCCTTCACCGTAAGAGAATTCTGCTCTGTTCTAGAAACTAGAACAGATAGCATCTTACATAATTCAGGAACTGTTGCATTTCCCCTCAGCTGTGTATTTCCCTGCAGACCTCTGCTAGTCTTGCATTCCTCACAGACTGTGCTCAGGGGCCTCGTCGCCACACCCAGCATGCCTGCTGCCCACCACCCACCAGCTGCCCTCCAGGGGCAGCCCAGCCACTCCACCTCACCTATGTTTTGGCTTGTCAGCATCTCTCCCAGCACGCAGCACCTAGAAATATTTCATAATTCATATTTCCCCTAATCGCACTGTCCTTCCTCATAATTAATATAGATGGCTGAGGCTTAATGCAATTTTCCATCTCCAGGGCATATTTTTATGAGATTACCACAAAGGTTTCATTTCTCTGCTCAGAATATAGGAAGATTTTTAATTTACTCCACCACCAGGAGATAGAGAGGGGGTCTCTTTGGTCAAAGATCTGGATTACAAGTCAAACACGGCTCCCCAAAAGAAGTTATTCGCCATTAATGAAGTAGTTGCTGACAATCTTCAGACACCATGGATCTGGCTAATTGCTTTCTCTTTAGCTAAAGCTTCTGTTAGATGTTTCAAAATATCCCAGGGTGTACTTGATTTCATTATTTGTTTTTTTCTTTTTCTAGGGCTCCTGGACCAAGGTCCTGCCCGGAGTCTTAGCCAGGCGCCATCCCTCACCAGTAAGGTGAACTTGGTGGGGGGGGGGGTCTTTTTTCTGCTCAGTCTCAGTTTCCTGATCTAGAAACAAAGGGCAGGAGTTTAGTAGAGCTTAAATGGGATGATACATGGGAAATGCTTAATTAGCCTTTTGCAGGGAACATAGTTGCAATTGCCACATAAAACATAAGATACCCAGGGAAACCTGAATTTCAGATAAACAATGAATAACTTTTAGTGTATATCCCAGATATGACATCACTGTGCCTTTCCTCCTCTCATTCTCCACTTTTCTGTCTTTTCCTCTTCTTTCTTTCCTTTTCCTCCTCTTCCTTGACTCTCCTTCATTCTTTCTTCCTCCCCAGCACCTACTTCTAGTCTTACAGACATGTCAGCAGTAACATGACTACATTCAGCCTGGAAGGCAGGCAAGGAGACACAAGATGGTGCCAGCGTACATGTGGCATCATGTGGGCCGGAGGGTTGTTTTGCACGCCTCCCTTTCTAAAGAGTCTTGCCGGGAGACTAATCATCAAGTTTTCCCACATGAACAGCTCGTTTCGGCCCACTCAAGCCTTCCCCAGAAATGGAAACTTTTGCTTCAATCATCAGCACACTTCATAAAGGCAATGTATTATGGAATATTTTTTCATTTTTCTTGCCTCCCCTCATCCTTGGTTAGTTTGCTTCTTCATGAAAGCCCCAAAGACTATGAGGAACATTCAGAAGCACTAAAGTCATGTTTCACACTCGACATTCTCTTGCTTTCGTTGAGAACCATTAGGTCCAAACCACTTCAAACTCATAAAGATTTGGCGTATTCACAGGATCCCCAAGGATGATGATACAGTAATTCTATGACTCTCGGTCCCAGACTTTAAATACACTCTAAATACATAGACAATACGTTACAGGCCTTCTGATATATAATCAAGATTGGTTGCCCACACACTAAGGAATATACACACACACACGCACACACACATGCACACACGCACACTTTTTCTCATCCTTTTTCAAAGAGGAAAGGGCCACACAGATTTTCACTTGTATGGAAACAATGAGACTTTCTTCCATTCCCAGAAACTCCATTTTTAAATCTGAGCATCTCATGACCAAGAAGGGATCCTCTCCCTGAATGGCAAACCACAAAATATCAGCCAACAGGACCACACATACCTATATTAAATTCTCCTTCTGTTAGTCCTGAGATGCATAGCATTCTCCTTGAAAGAAGAAAAAAATATTGAAATGCTTCCTTTCTTTCCCAGGATATATAAATTAGTATAATTAGTCTCCCAGAAAAAAAAAAAAACACTTCTACATGGATTCAGAACACTCCATCTGAAGTATCTGGTACCCTCAAATCAAATTTTTGTTGCCATTGAGTAGCAAGGGGCGATGCCCTGCGATCAGTGAGCCACTAAGATTCCTTCTGCCGGAGTGTTTAATTTCATTTTACTTTCCACAAATAAGCATGCTTGGAGCTGATGCCTTTCCTTCCTCTGGAGTAATCGAAAAATTTAATTCACATTAAGCCAGAGAGGATGGTGTTTTTCCCTAAGGTCACCCAAGGCAAACATTTTAAACTTCTAACAGCCCATCAGTCAGACACACACGTCTCATCCCTTCCCGAGGAGATGCCTCCTAGAGCCAGACAAAGCCTTCTGCCCAGCCCCAAGCCACCCTCCACACCGCACCTGCTCAGCCCCAGGCTGAAGGGCACCCAGTGGGGCCGCCAGCACATCTCTAGAGCCAGTGCCCACTCTGATTCCTCAGGTGCCTACAGTACACAGCCCAGGCACCCCCTCCAGTTAGAGACATATGAGTTTCTGGGCTTCATTTGCGCTTAAAAGATTAATGTGTGTGGGGACCAAAAGCCTCTTTGCTACTGCAATTTGAACTGCAAGCAGCTTACCCAGGAAGGAGTATTTCACCAGGCTAAGTTATGCTTCAAGTCTTATCATCCCTTCCCTAAAAACTAATAACAGTTTGCACTTATACGAGGTCTTTTATCAGCCTCACGTAATACACCACACGTCACTTTAAGTCAGAGATGAGTAAATCATTAATTGTTCATAATGCTTCACAGAAGCACTTTCCGATCGTCATGCATAGGATTCAATCAAGCACAAGGGCATCTATGCATATTTCTCTTTTATTCAGGTATAAAATGTGTTCAGTGACTTAGAAATGGCAAATTTCTCATGAACACAACCAAAAACATATCACCAAGATGACCAGGAACCACAAAAGTGGGAGACAGTCTGCTCACCGATCACAGGACTTTTTTATTAGAAAGACTCAAGGAGCCTCCAAGGAAGAAGAAAAGGGTAAGCAGCATGTAAGAATTCTGGCTTAGAAAACCACCTAAGAAGCTAGATTCCCCTTCTGTCAGTAGAGCACAGAATTTCTCAGGCACTTCTTCAAAGATACTACATTTCTTTTCTTCTCATTTCTTTCATTTTTTTTTTAACAGAAGAAAAGTAATGTAGTAAAACAAAGTGAGATCTTGTAACCATACCACCCGATTTAGTTCCTATATTTTTCTATACTTCCATCATGAAGTTAGAATTTATGCCACAACGGAGAATCACACGGCCACAGGGACTGAGTCAGAGTTTCCGTGGAGAGTTACCTGGGAAGGAGGATGGGGGGCATTTAGAAAGGACAGGGGTGTGTGTGCCTCAGTGTGGGCAGTCTTTCCCCTTGGTCTCGTGTCTGTGGTTCAGGTAGAGAGAAGCTGCAAGTAGAATGACAATGCCTTACGTTCCAAACCATCTATGCCAAATATGAGGTCGGGAGGGTGACTTAGCTAGTTCTCCCCGACTTGAGCCAGACTCATTCTCTGCCCTTCTCAATGTAAGCTTCATTGTTTCAAGCAGCCTCAGTCCCTGGGGGTGTGGTGGCATCTCAACAAGAGTAACAACATAGCACGGCCTCCACAGGCCCTTCCACAGATCACAGAAACCCCAAATCCCTCCCAACCCCTATCTCCAGGCTTCCTAGAGGGCGTGGCTGCTGCAAACGCCCTGTCCCACTCGCGGTGCCCACCGCGTCCCCCATGCTTCCAACCGTGGGTGGTTCCCTGGCAGCATCAGTGACTTCTCCTCTGCTCCTCTGGGTCCCCTGCCCATCGTTACCCCCTTTTCCATTCTACTCCAGAATGGGAAGGGGGCAGCACATGAGATTTCTTCTCCTCACTCATGGGGAATTCCATTACTGGACTGTAAACACCAGTGCCCTCAATCCTCAGTTTCCAGGACTTGATGGAGACTCAGCATCCTGTCGTTTCCTTCAGCTTCTTCTTCATTCCGACTATCCTCGCTACCACGCCCCTCCTCTACAGACTCAGGGCCGTCGTCTAACCTGGGATTGGGCCTTAGACACTCCAGAATTAAGACCCTTTTCTCTGCTGATGACAGAAGTCCACCTAATTAATTTAAACAAAAATGGAAATTTGCCATATTATATTTAATTTTTAATAGATGGTCTCACTGAACATCAGGGCAAGGACAGAGAGGGGCCTCAGGAACAGACCCAAACTAGAATGCCTTTATGACTGTTTCTCTGAGTTTTTCCTCTCCATGCTTTCAAATATATCTCTATTACTGTTTCTTGTTGTAGGTTCAGCTTTTCAGGCCACCCACAGCTCCCTCTGAGGCTGGAACCTCTAAGTCCTAGTTCCAGATTCCCAGGGGGAGGAACCATGACCAACATAGCATGGCTTGGGGGCCCAGCCTGGGCTAACCAGCTGTGGCCAGTAGGTCAAGATGACATCATTATAACATGGTTGTGACAGGTCTGCTGAGGCAGAGCGGAGAGAGTTTCCAGAAAAAGCAGAAACTAAGTAAGCAGCTCCTTAAGTGTGTAAAACAGGTCCTCCAGGATTGGCCTCTGACTGAGCTTATGTATCTCAACTCTCCCTCCCTACCAGTAGAGCTCCTTCTTCACATTTTAAATACCATGGCATGGAAGTCACTGCTACCAGATGGTTGCCGGAGGCTTGGTCCAGGAGAGAAAGACTTCAGCGCCAGCGTCTAGTCAGTGTGGCTGCTTTGAAACACCTCACCCCCTTCCCCAGGTCTAACAGCTCTCCCCGCCTAGATGGCAGGTACTCTATGATGGGCTCATAGCGAGCGACACGGCACTCTTTGCACTCTTTGTAGATCGCCCTGGAGACACGGTACTCTGGGATCGGGCTGGTCTGGCGACATGGCACTCTGGGATCGGGCTGGCCTGCTTTGGATGTTGGTTCCATCCCTTTCCAGCCACGGGTCTTCAAGTCAGCTCTTCAACCTTGTGAACCTCACCTTCGCCAACTCCAAATGGACACAGTAATACCTGTTTCAGAGCGTAAAATGAGCTAACATGTGCCAAGCAGGTGAAACAGTGCCCTGTGAAATTTAGGTGCTCAATAGAAGGTTCCTTTTGTTCTTGTTATTATTATTACTATCATTAATATTAACCTTTACCATAAAACCTACAAATGCCGTGTTAAAATAGGCAAACACCTAAAACTAATATAACACTGTATTTTAACTACACTGGAATTAAAATAAAAATTTAGAAAAGAGAACAGGCAAACAATCTTCAGGTTGATTTCATAACTGCAGACCGTACACCATGTTCTAAACCATGGGATAGCACATTCTAATAAAGCAAGTGACTATAAAGCAAAATAAAAGCAGATGGTAAATATTAAGGCCTTTTGCGCTGGTTTTTTTGTTTGATTCTCTGACACCTTCAGGGAAAGTCATCTCCTAGTCAGAGCAGTAAGAATGAAATAAGAAAAAATGCATAAAGGACTAAGCACTATGACTAGACATCGAACGTATTCAACATGTAGTGACTGTTGTTTTGTGTGTGTGTGTGTTTTGTTTTGTTTTGTTTTGTTTTTTGACAGAGAGAAACACAGCCAGAGAGGGAACACAAGCAGGGGGAGTGAGAGAGGGAGAAGCAGGCTTCCCGCCAAGCAGGGAGCCCGATGTGGGACTCGATCCTGGGTCTCCACAATCATGACCTGAGCTGAAGGCAGTCGCTTAACCAACTGAGCCACCCAGGCGCCCCTGTTGTTTTATTACAATAACTAGCATGATTACAATTATGATTATTATTAGTCTCAAAGGGAATGATGTTTAAATATTCATTGGTAAATCCTTTAAGGTGATCATTTCATTGGCTACCGTACAAAGCCATGAAGCTTCTTTTCCTGGTTAAGTTTAGAATTAACGTATATATGTGGGATTAGATATAAATCAAAACTCCAAAGAATTTTTTAAAATATTTTTTAAATGCAAAGGGAATCACTGAGTAGCACAGCAAGGGGAAGAGTCGCTCTGGGAAGCTGAGAGTGCTTAGTGGATATTGCTGCGTGCAGCTCCTGCTAAGTCCCCCACTGCTTTCCTGCTCAGGCGGCCTTCTAGCTCCCGAAATAAGTGCCTTAAAACCTCAAAGCAGGGGGGCCTGGGTGGCTCAGTCATTAAGCGTCTGCCTTTGGCTCAGGTCGTGATCCCTGAGTCCCAGGATCGAGCCCCGCATCGGGCTCCCCTGCTTCTCCCTCTCTCACTCCCCCTGCTTGTGTTCCCTCTCTTGCTGTGTTTCTCTCTGTCAAATCAGTAAATAAAGTCTAAAAAACAAAACAAAAACCTCAAAGCAAAATATACGACTTTTCAGGACACCTTGAACAATATCTCCGGTGTTGGTGACACTGTAGATTCACTGTAACACGAAAGGCAGGAAGGAATCGTAGCTTCTAAAATGTGGGCTGCTTCCCCCTGCTCTCAGCTTCCACCTGACCTCCACGCTGACTGGAAAGAATTCTAAGGTGATCACTGGGTAGGCAATCTGAAACGGGAGGTACCTAGCATGGACACACTGTAAAGAGTTCCCTCTGCCAAGAGAATTTATGGCCTGGCAGCAGCCATTACATTCCTTGACCAGGGCCTGCAGAAGATATCTTCCTTAGGCAGGCCCAAGGGAAATGCTGCTTCTCCAGTGCTGCTAGATGTGTTCTCTGTGTTCAGTATTGATTTTTCCTTCAGCGGAATAGCAAAGGCATGAGAGCACGAAGGAGAGGGTGGATTCCCTTCCCACACCACAGCCTCCGGGTGATGAGTCAAAGCCACTCGGAGCCACTCTTCATCTTCCCCATGTTACGAGAAATTGAGCTGGGGACGCTCCTCTAGTAAGAGACAGCTGTGAGAACAGGAGCATGTTATGAGGCTCTCTGAGAAGCATGCTTTCCCCACCTCTTATCAGTCTGTCTCTAGTCATGTACAGCCTATTTAGGGCATTGATAACCATACTACAATCGTCCACATGCAATTCTGATGTGGATGAAAGCATGCTGTATTTAGAGTTGATTTTCCTTCCAAAGTAGAAAATTGTTGCCTTCTTTATTTCCTTAAGTTTATCAAGAGTTCTGCAAATTATTAAGCAGATTTATTGAAAGATTTCTTTCAGATCAAAGAGACTGATCCGTACAAAGCCAAGGTTTGTGCCGGGCAGATCCAATGATTCTGCCTCTTCAATGGGGAGAAATTGCTCCTGTGCAAGGACTAATACAGACCTGGTTTCCAACCTCAGCCGCTGGCAAATATGTCATCGTAAGAGACATTTCCTGTTTCTCTGACAGATTGGCCCAGGGCTGAAATTTAATCTAATGTGTCAAAAGTAGTAGGTGGGAGGGGGAGAGAAAGGCAGAGAAATGCTAAACCTTCACAGAATTTTACAGTAGCTTGAAACAAGTGTGGGTATTGGTTGGTATTGATATGCAGTAAAAGTAAACATTGCAAGATGAAACAATAAAGAACCTACATACATCTCTACATTTGTATTTTTTAAATGATACAACAGTCACACCAAAAATAAGATCTGGACATTCACATCCAAAAAAAGAAAGAAAGAAATAGAATCTAGACACAAACTGTACATTCTTCAGAAGAATTAACACAAAATAAATCTCAGACCTAAATGTAGAATGCAAAACCATGAAACTCCTAGAAGATAGAGGAGAAAATCTAGAGGACCTTGAGCGTGACAATGACTTTTTAGATACAACACTAAAAGCACAATCCATGAAAGAAATAATTGATGAACTGGGCTTCATTAAAATTTTAAACTTCTGTCCTGGAAAAGACACCGTGAAGGGAATGAGAAGGAAAGCCATAGACTGGGAGAAAGTATTTGCAGAAGACACATATGATAAAGGTCTGGTCCCAAAATACAACAAAGAACTCTTAAAACTCCACAATAAGAAAACAAATAAACCAATTAAAATAGGCAAAAGTACTAAACAGACACCTCACCGAAAAAGGATACAGAGAGCAAATAGCCTATGAAAAGATGTTCCACATCATATATCATCAGGAAAATGCAAATTAAGCAACGATAAGATACCACCACACTCCAAAATCCAGAACATGAGCAACCCTGGATGCTGGATGGTACAGCCTCAATGGGGCAATTTCTTACAAAATGAAACATTTACCTAATTTACCTAAATGAGTTGAAAACTTATGTCCACACAAAAACTTGCACATGATTGTTTAGAGCAGCTTTATTCATAATTGCCAAAACTTGGAAGCAACCTAGAGGTCCTTCAGTAAGTGAATGGATAAATAAACCATAGGACATCCAGATAATGGAATTGTATTTATCACTAAAAACAAATGAGCTATCAGGCCATGAAAAGACAGGGAGGATGCCTAACTGCATATCACTAAGCCAATCTGAAAAGGCTGCACACTGTATGATTCCAACTATATAACATTCCAGAAAAGGCAAAACTATGGAAACTATAAAAAGATCAGTGGTGTCCCGGAGTTAGGGAGAAGGCAGGGATGAATAGATGAGCAGAGAAGATTTTTAGGGCAGTGAAACTATTTGGTACGATTCTGTCAAACTGGGCATATATCATTATGTCGTCAAACCCTTAGAATGCCAACATCAGGAATGAACCTGCGATAAACTGTGGTCTTTGGGAGATTAGCATGTGTTGATGATGCTGCTACGGCTGTGTAACAAATGTCCCATTCTCGCATGGGACGTCAAGAGCAGGGTTGGCTATGTAGGTGTGGGGATGGGGCCATATGGGTATCTCTGTACCTTTTGCTCACTTTTGCTCTGAACCTAACACTGGGGACTCCACTCAAAATGAAAAAAAAAAAAAAAGATGAGATGACATCATAACGTAGTCCCCTCCCACAAGAGGGACAAAGGAAGATGAAAAGGAAGTGGAAAACTTATGAGTCAGATTTTAAAATTCAACTTATTGTTGTCTCAGAGCTGCAATGAGACAAACCTGTTGCACAAACCCTTGTCTCTTTTGGTTTGCCCCTGTTCCTGTCTCTTCATTGTTTCTTTTTATTTTCTCCTCCTGCCTCTTTTCTTCATCTTCCCGTTGGTACTGTTTCCTGTTAAGGGGACACACCTGCATTCCAAATCCCCACCCCCTTTCTAGTTGGCTTCCCTTCAGAGTCTTATTTCTGGACTCTGTTCCCCTTTCACCAAACTATAATTAGGAAGCTTCGTCATTTCTCTGACTCTGCGACAGGCTCCCCATGGCGTGGATAGGGCGGAATGACACTGGAGCCAGCATCCTTCCTATAGCCAGAAAACTTTCTTTACATACACACAAATCATCTGAAAGCATTCCAGGAAAAAAATAGCAATTTTCTAAAAGAATATCTACATTATACTTGTCTTTAAATATGGCTACCATCAATAGATTGATTTCCCTAATTAATTGCATAAATCTTATTGAAGCCCTGAAGACATAGTTGCTAACCTTGGGGAGAAGAGGACTGTCTTTTAAGATAGACTTATATGCAAATAATTACAGTCTGCTGTGCCTAGTTCAATATTGGAGGATTATTCAGAGAAGGGTGATTATGGAGAACATAATCAACATTGCAGAGAAGCGATTAAAAAAAAAACAAAACAAACAAACAAAAAAAACAGAAAAAGTGCTGCCTGTGTGGCTCAGTTGTTAAGCATCTTGATCCTGGAGTTCTGGGATGGAGCCCCACATGGAGCTCCCTGTTTGGCAGGAAGCCTGCTTCTCCCTGTCTTGCTCCCCCTGCTTGTGTTCCCTCTCTAGCTGTGTTTCTCGCTGTCAAATAAATACATAAAATCTTAAAAAAAAAAAAAAAAAGAAAGAAAGAAAAAACACCAGAAAGATTTTCCAGAGGAGGAGGCATTTAAGAGAAATCTAGAAGGAAACACGAGCATTTTTCAGGTCATGTGGCAGAGGGAAGGCAGTAAAGCCAAGGATACAGCAAAGGTTCCAAAGCAAGAAAGCACATGTTGTACTAGAAAAGGTACCAGTACTTCTGAAGTAGGGAGGCAGGGGAGAGGGTGGCAGGGGATGAGGCTGAGTAGGGAGGGGTGAGACATGGAAAGACCGTTAGGTCATGCTAAGGGATACCATCACTCTACAAGAGCCTTTGAAGGGTTTACGCAGGCATTTCCACACAAACAACCAGAGGAAAGGACAGTATGAGGTCACCTCAGAAAGCCAAACAAGGGACAAGGCAGCAACAATGCTGGTAGAATGGAGAGGAGTGAGATAAGAAGTAGGAAGGAAGGGAGAATGAGTAAGATGTGTTTTTCAGGAATAGAAAGTGAGGGAAAGTGAGAAGCTAAGGACGTACCAAGGAATCTAGCTCAGGGAGCTGATTACATGGCTGGGTCTTTCACTGAGATCTGGAGGGGGGTAGACGGAATGCAGACTCTCTATGGAGATGAGAGATGCCAGTTGCTGGCATAAGGAGGTACTCATTAGATGAATGAGTGTGTATTGAATGAACGAAATGTCAAAGAGAAAAGCTGAGTTCAATACACTGCTCATCCGTAGTGTTGTGTCCATATGGCACGAACAATGGAACAACCCGATTTGTAGAATCATAGACTGAAGGCCAACCGCCAATGTGAAATCTCAGCATCGGGTGCCACTATCTCAGAGCTCAACGTCTTCTTCTGCCCTAATTTCCAAAGCCCCAGCCTCCTCCTCCAGCTTGAGCCAGAGGCCAGACCACCGCAGGTCACATGCCTCTATGTCAGGTCTGAGAGTCGTGCCCAAGATGAGCCTTCTTTCTCTCAAGTTCTCATTTTTATTAAAGAAACAATAATTCCCACCTTACCCACTGCCCACCCTCCCTTTATGGGCCTCTTGAAATGGTAAGTTATTTAGTACGATTGGTCACATTTTGTGTTGTAAAAGTAACGGTGCTGATGTAAGCCCCCTTACCAGAAACTACTCCATATGAATTTAGCCTTCTATTCCAAATGAGGTTGGTGAAGCTCATTCCTTAATGTCTTTTTCTTGCTAAGAGTGCATAATCTCAACTTTTCTCTCCCAAGCGGCTTGCTCATAATGGCCAGTTCTTCAGGCTGGTGTTGTTATAGATTGGCAGCAATTGGTGAGCACTGGTTATTCGGTAAGCACTACTCCACACAGCGGTATACCTTATTCCATTTCATCCTCACAACACCATCCCAGCAATGTTAAATATCGCCATTTTTCAGCTGAAGAAACGGAGCCTCCCAACTGTTAATTAAAATTCTGAAGGTCCCCCGCTAAGTAAACAGAGCAGGCAGGATTTACACCAGGCTCTCTAAATCTCCTCGTTGTGAAGCTGCACTTGAGTCAAATGGGGAATCACTACTTCTGAACTGTCCAAGGAGAAGAATGCCACTTTACCAGCTAGTTCCTACAAGTATGCGGTAGTTTTTCCTATTCCCTGCAGTGGCCTAAACACTCCCCACCTCGAAATGCACAGAACATCGAAGCAGAGGGGCAAAGTGTTTCAAAGAGCCTTCAGAGGTCCTATATACCTTTTGACAACTGCATATTACTTTTAAGAAAATACCGAGGACCCCTTCATCTGGAATTTCGTCTAGCACTCACACTTCAGAGTGTGTGTGCGCATGCACGTAAGTGTGTGTGTGCATACATAATGCAATTCTCCCAAATTTTTATCTGCAAAGAACCACCATTAAATGCAAGCTGACGGTCGAGGAAACGAGGCATAATCACCAGCTATCTACGCAAGTTTTAACCACTCCTGTGGATTCATCATCCAAACTGAGATTAATCCAAAAGCTACAAAGGAAAGTCTCTTTCCTCAGGAGACACCTTGATCAAGACCCTGACCCATGTCAGATAGAAATCTCCCCTAGAATATTAGAAAACCGTCACAGTGTAAAGCCTTGATGTGGCCAACGGGAGTGCCCTTCTCGTCCCAGCCCTCATTTTGAAAACTGGCATTCATCTTCTGATTTTCTTTCCCTTTCAATTTGTTTTCCTGTCAAAGGGACCTCTCCCCCTCCCCTACTGCACAGCACCACCTGATTTAATTCCATTCAGGGCTCCTGGTGGTCCAGTTCTCCAAGCCAACTTGATGGAGCCCTTTTGCCTGTTTCATGCCATCCATCTCTCTGGGCAACTGAAATTGCACTGCAAAATGTAGCTGTGCTTCGTGGGACCTCATTAACATCAGCTCCAAGGGAATGGACTTCAACCGTGGAGGCATTAAGCATCTAACCAGCCCACTGAGACAGCAAAGATTTCAAGAGCATGGCCAACAAGTGATAGAAATCAAGTCACTGATCTAAAAAGCGGGGCAGTACACAGTGGGCCAAGGGAAGCTTTTCAATTTATATTTCATGTTGATATCACATTTGTTCCCACATAGCAAGGAAAGGTCCCGAAAATAGAGAGACGGCAGAGAGTTTGTGTGCCTCCTGAGGTCTCTAGATTCACCTGAACTGAGGCCAGAAATAATATCATAAAACTAATTTAGCCATCACACCAATAGGGCTCCTCAGCCATGAGACTGGATAATTATATGTTTCCTGCAATTTCTGACAGTCGGCTAGTTCCAGCAAATGGCACTTCTAAATATATATTGCTTTGTCACAGCTACCTGTCTACCTCAGTTTTTCTTCAAGGGAAAGAAACGGAACAGAAAGTTAATTATGAAGATGGGGAATCCAAGTCATTTCAGTGTAATTGAATTAATAGACCCCAAAGTCAAATGCCCTTGGTGATCAAGGGCATAAGGTAATCAACCACAGGTGGTACCACATCAGAGTAGTTGCTTTACCCCTGGGATTTCATCTGCAAGAGAGGAGACTGGGGTAAAGATCCCCTAAAGTTCTGTCCTGTGTGATCATTGATGTCACATCAGCCACCCTCTTGTCCCATCCACTTGCTTGTGTTTCTCTATTATCTGTATTAAGGCAAAAATATTTCCCCAACATTTTATGCTGCCTGTGCATTGGTTCCCCTGAGTCCTTATGGAGAGATACCCAATTTTCTCAAGTGTCTTCCAAAATAAGTTTTGATTTACACATCTATTCACACACATGGAAAACAATGAACAGAAGCCAAGAGCTCTCATTTGGTACAAGAGGTGATGTGGCTAAAATGAGGGCAAGGCTAAACCTTGGATGCCAAAGTCTCTAGCCAGTCTCTGGTCCCCCTCACCCAAAGATGCATGCCCAGCAGAATTTTCCCCACCTTCCACATTAAACAAAAGAGGTTACACAGAACCAAACAGAAAAACAGTCAACAGGAGAAACTAACATTTTTCCTGTCCAATGACAGAAAAAAAATGTGTGATGAACTATGGTTCCTAAATCATAGGTGATCCATAAATGATATTTACTGAGAACTAATATGTCAACTTCTGTTCTAAGGATTTAATTCCTTAATCTGTTAATCCATCGCAGTACTCTGTGAGTTGTTAGCCCCATTTAATAGATGGGAAAACTAAGATACAGAAAAGTTAGACAAACTTCTGAGGTCAAACAGCTGGTAAATGGAAGAGGTGGGATTTGAACATGAACATTCAGCTTTCAAAACCTGAACACTTACCACTACACTATACTAACCACTGGGAAGACTTATTATTATGCCCTTAGAAACAATGATAAAAGCCATAATATAATGTGAAAAGCTTCCCCAGGAGTGCTAAAGCATGTCTAGATCCGGAGTGTGGGTGCCGATGTTCAGGTTTCTGTATATTAATGACCAGATGGTAATTAGGGACAGAAGGGTCATGAGCACACTTACAGCAAGCAGAGGCAGAAAGGCTCTGGGTGCCGGGCTGAAAGAGGACTATAGAGGAGAAGAGTTACTTTGAGGAGTAAGGCTTGGCAGAATAAGGATCTGGGACAATGGAACCAGCCTACAGTGGTGTAAAGCCATATCGTAGCCAGAGAGCCTCTAGTGGCATAAAGATCTAAGTTTGAATCCTGGATCATCCATGGACTAGTGATGCAAGCTTGGATTTTTCGTTTCACTGTTATGTCATACACCACCCTAAAACTTAATAATATCATTAATGGTTACTTTGTTTATGAACCTGCAGTTAGGTTGGGAGTAGGCAGGATCCACTTGTCTCTGCTACACCACACATATGCTAGGGTGACTTGACATTGGGGGCTGGAATCATTGGAAGCCTTAGCACTTGGTGCTTGTTGTTGGCTAGGACCTTAGCCAGGCTATTGGACAGAATGTCCACATGTGACATGTAGCCCAAGTTTCCTCACAACATGGTGGTTGGGTTCCAGTGGTAAATACACCTAAAGAGAGAGCTAGACAGAAAATGTCACCTTTTATTAAACTTACCTGAGAAGTCATGCAGCATCACTTCTACAACATTCTATTTGTTGCGACAATCACAAAAACCTGCCAAGTTTACAGGGGAGAGAAAATGGACTTCCTGACTGGGGAGGAGAGTGGCAAGACTCTGGATGAGCCATGCAACAGGAAATAATGCTAAGATAATATTTTGAAACTACAATCTACCATACTTGGGTTAAGTCACTTGATTCTTTTGAGCCTCAGTTTCCTTATCTGAAGACTTAGCATAAAAACATTTCACAGAGTTCTTATAACGAATAGAGATAATGTAGGTTATATGCTTACACACAGTAGATGTTCAATACCAATTTCGTCCAGGATGGGGGTAGAACATGGGACAGCAGAAATGATCTTTTGCTCCTTTGATGGTTGTTGATACACTTGCACCTGGACAAGGAACAAAGCTTGTTAGAAACAGAATAAGACTAAAGGTCAAACCATACAACCTTCAGGCTCTTCCTAATTATTCTGGGATCTCACAAGGATCTCATCTTTAGGAGATATCAGCTCAGTTCTGGAATGAAGACAGTTCACTGGTCCCATTATTAATTGTGTTGATGTTAGGGCTTTTAGGCTAAATGTAAACACAAGTAACTAAATGTGAATAGTTAAACAACAGGATTTAGAAGGAATCTCGATTGCATTTGGGGGTGCTTATTAATGTAAGGAAGAAAACTCTTTATGAATGTTCTGTCAGAAGGACAAGCTTCTGGTATTATTTCCAGAATCCAAAATCGTCCCTAAATAAGTTTTGAGCCTGGGATGTTCATAGTGGTTTATAGCAAACCAGTTCGAAATATTTAAGATACAAAAATCTGATAAACTTAATTCCAATTCACGATTTTCAAATGAGACAACCCATGGATTGTTAAAGACAAGTCCACAGTCTTTGAGGGTAACTTCATGAGTTACCGGTAAGGCGCAGTCCTGGATGAGTCCCCCCACCCCCACCCCCGCAAATAATTCAGCAGATGTGACAAAGCCACACTTCAGGGAAATTAGCTCATTTCCAGCCCAAGTTCATGGTGCAGTTTCAGGGGAGGCTCCCTCTGCTGGGCAGCAACTCTCTCACGGATTCCAACTTTCCACTCCTTCAGCAAGGGTTGAGGAAGAAAAGCAAACAAATGGGTTAAAACGCACTCTGTCTCAAGATACTATTCATGATGAGCCCCCCACAAAGAAGTTCTTCAAAAGGGAGAGATGAAAGGGGGCCCAGCTTTCTGCTGGCATTTGAGCTGGCATTTGCAGCATTACCGTATGACTGCGCAGGCCTTTGATTGCCAAAGAACAGTTGCACCTCTGTCAGAGTGGCCCTCATGACTCATGTGGCTCAGCAGCAAAGGAGGGACAAGAGCAGATGTGAGGGGGAAGATCACAGCAGAGGGAAAAACCACTTGAATACAAACCAAAAGGCGGAGGGTGGGAGGGAGAACACAAAAGAAGGAGGAGCATGAGGAAAAGAGGAAAAGAAAGAAGTGTGTGCTGTACTCTGGCAGAGCACCTGTTTTCTTTAGAGACAACAGCACACCCAGGAGGGAATGAATTGTTCCTTCTTGATCATAAAATTGAGCACCAATGCCCAGAAAACGTCTCAGTGGCAGCACACGCCTACTTTCTCTGCTGGTTTCACGCAGCAGAAGCCTGATCTCTGTCGGAGAGCGTGAAGAACTTATTTACCTGTTTCTCTTTAAAACACCAGCACTTTAAGAACACTTACTGTGTGCCAGCTATTTCGTTAGTCTTTTTAATCTCCTCAACAATCTAAGGGGCGGATAAGGAAACTGACATCCTTGTCTCTTTCAGGTAATTGTGGTCTCCCCATCTTTATCCATCACCACCACGTTAGCAAGCATTTTTTTTTTTTTTTTTAGCTTTCACTGTGTACCAGGTGCTTCCTACATCATCCTGTGTCTTTATCATTTCAGTCCTTTCACCAACTTTATGATATGGGCACTATTTTTATTTCATTTTTCAGTAGAATGTAAATATTATCATTTTATAATGACTTGGAAAGGTTATCATGCATGAAGTGACAAAGCTAGTGAGTGGCAGATCCAGAAAAGGACCCAATATGGCTGTCCTCAAAGCCAGGCTCCAAACCAGCATGCCTCTCAACCACACACTCATAAAGCAATAATCACTCCTTGCTATTTCTCATGCATTAAGCATTGTGAGAGACTCTGCTCCCATGGAATTCAGTCAGAGCCATAAAGTTCCCTGCTATTTCTACTCTCTGGTGGGTGCATTACCAGAAACCAGGCACTGAGTCATAGAACATTAGCACTCTCCCTCTCCACTCCACTCCCATTATACCCACATGGAAATTGCGGTCCACAGTGTCAAAAATCAGGATTCAAATCTTAAGACTTCAGTCTACCACCCTCTTTCAGGAAATCCCTACCTCAGAAAAATGGATCTTATTTAAGTCAAATTTTCCTGGATGTTTCCATCTTAACCAGATGACAAAGAACAGGACCCAGGACTAGAACATAAATTTCACATTCACTTTCATTGCTATCATGGTTAGAGACCTTTTTCTGTTCCATTTTCTGAGTGGCATGGAAAGGGAGTCTGATTTTATCCTCTATGGACAGAACTTCCTTGCTAAAATGACTCCTGCAAACTCCAGAAATGGACTTAATTTCATTAAAATTAATTCAGAATTGTCAGAAAAGTCTACCTCAAAATGTCTGTTAATTATTTTGTTTCCAGGTAACAGACAACCACAAAACAAATCCAAGGTACATGATGAAAATTTTTTGTAGCAATCCCAAGTTTGGTCATGATCAATTGACAGTTCCCCTGAAATTTTATTCATTTGTTTATCGAAAACAAAACAAGACATTTACTTTGCACTTTTTATAACCTGTGTCATGACGGGCAGCAAGAGACACACAAGGACAAGACAGGTTTCTGGTCCCTAGGGACCTCCCTCTATCACAGAAGGGACTGGCATGTCTACAAAGGAAATCCAACAGAGCACCCTTATAGCAAGTTAATCAAAGACCTTTATACAGAGAAAGCCTAGGAACAGGGATGTGAACAAAGATGGAGTTCAAAGATCTCTTTTTAATTCTATCAGCTGGATAATAATCAAATGACCATTTACTAAAATGAGTTGAAATTGCAGAATTCCCTCATCTGTCTTCAGAATTAATGCTCAGATAATGAATGCCCAGTTCCTTCAGATGTTTAATTACTGAAGGGCCTTACTCTCAAAAGAGAGGCTATCCAAACTCAGGAAGTGACATGGAATCTTAATGAGACGTGATCTTGAGAGGTCATAGAATTAAGGCTTCATCTTCAGGCAAGACTCTTCTTTTTAAAAACCTCAGGGAGACAAACCTGACAACCTTCCTGTTGAAAGTTTTGACAACCCTCAGAAGGGTCTGCAGTGGTAATTTTAGAGTATGTCCCTCTGTCATGACGTCTAGGGTCCTCTGCAGAGACTTAACGAGAAAAAAGCCTGTGCTTACCCTGCATCTGGAACTGAGGTCCTTGGTTCCTTACATCGTGGAGGATGATCTAACCCAGCGACTGGAGGGACTGGAGACTGTGGGGCCAAAGCCAAAGCAGAGGGGCCCCTGCATGTGATCCATGGGGACACGGCGATGGAGCCGGGCCCTGGAGCCCACGACAGTAGCTGGATCTTAGCATTCAGTAATAACTCACAACCGAGTAAGGCTTACACATAAAGTTCTGTGACATAGACCATTATTTGGTTTCCAAAGCAAGACTGGGATAATAGCCTTGTGATATAGATTAGCATCCTATTTTACTGAATGGAAAATGAGACAGGATTTAAGTTAAATAGATATGATCCTACTACTATTACTACTCTATTACTGTCCCTGATAATAGTAATAATAATGTTACTAATAGCAAAGGTGCATATGTTCCAGCCACTTCGCATGTAATATTTCATCTAATCCTTGTGATAGCCTGGCAAGGTAGACAATTTCTAAAATCCCCATTTTACAGCAGGTGAAACTAGGATTTTAAAATATTAGGTCTCACACTTAAGTGGTGAAATAGAATTCAAATCTAGGTAATTTGACATCTAAGTCCATACTTTAATTATATCCATTAGCGTTTTAAAAAATAACCATTTCTACCAGAAAAGGGACTCAAAACCCTATTAAATCCCTGCCCAAGTATTCCTGATATGCATTCTAACCAACTGCAACAGTGGGAAACTCCACGTCTCCCCATGTCCTGGACAATGCCATCTCTACCCACACAGCGCACCTCTGCCCACCCTCTGGAATTCCATATCCTTACTTCCTTATGCATTAGCAATGGGCTGGGTTGATAATGTCCCTCCCCACAAGCAGGATACAAGTATTTGAACTGAAAGGGTGGGTTGCAATTCTCTTGCCTTGAGTAACAGGCAGGACCCTCAAAGAACAATCCAAGACCATTGGTAAATTTCTTTCCAAAACACTTTTCCATCTAGGATTCCTTGAGTGTTGAGTTTTATAGGGGAGATGCCTGATGAGACATGGAAAGGATAAATACTTGCCCAAAGTCCCAAAGAGGCAGAGCATAAACTTAACTCTGGGTCTCCTGACCTGTTGACTTTGCAACATACCAGCCAACAAGGCAATTCAACAAGCACTCATGGTAGGGCCGCTATGATCCCATGGTTGCATTCAGTTCCCCAAAGCTCAGAAGGAGATTGATTCATTTATTCAAGAAATCATTACTGAACACCTAGATGGTACCAGGGACTGCTGAGGCCACAGAAAACAACGTAGTGCTATTCCTTTCTTGAAGTTAGCATACAGGTGTGGGAAGAAAAACAACAAACATATAAGCAAGAAAATAAATGTATGTCAGAGGCTAGTAAGTGCAGGGAGAAAAGCAAAGCAGGATGATGGTGTTAGGGAGTAGGAAAATGGGGGTTACCACTTTATATAGGGTGATGGCCTGAATGTAGGCAGAGACCTGGGAGAAGAGAGGGGTGAGCTACGCAGATCTACAGAGGAGCATCCCAGGCAGAAGGAGGAATGAGTGCAAAAGCCTGAAGGCAGGTGTGTGCTGGCATCTCCAAGCAACAGCAGAAAGGTCACTGTAATGGGAGTAAAATGGGAAGGGGAAGTATTTGTAGAAGATGAAGTTAGATAAGGAGGCCAGACCAGGTGGGACCTTACTGGCTCTTGCACTGACTTTGGCTTTATTCTGAGTAACCTGAATAGCCCAAGGAGGGTGAAATAGACAAATGACATGGCTTCATTGGTATCCTATGTCCCGGCTCTATAGAGTCAACAGATGGCTGATGGCCTGCCGTTCTACAGCCTCCTTTTCCCCTCATCCGAACTCCTCATTTCCTGCACTATATTAGCCTGGATTCCCGAATCAAGTCCGGGTTCCAGGACGGAGAAAGAAAAAATCATTTCTATTCCTAGCCTAAATAGCTCTGACTCCTGATTATCAGGGCCAAAACTGGATGTGATAGTCTAGTCCTGACTTTACTATGCCTCAGAATTTCTAGATCTATCTAATGTTACACTTTCCTTTTTGGCAAAACACTAGATTACAGTCTCGTGCCTTGTTTATTATTTATCTTTAGCCCTTTTTTTATGTAGTCACAATGGAGTGACCCATCTTATATTTATAGCCTCTCCCTATTAAATTTTATTGTTCATTTATGGCCATTTATACAACTAGCCAAGGTCTTGGTCTAAGCTGACTGATTTCCCGAACCGTATCTGAAACCCGTAGCTTGGAGTCATCTGTGAAGTCTACAGATATGTGGACCTTATAAATCAGCATAATTTGTCCTCTCCTTTGAATCTGGGCTGACCCTGTGACTTGTTTTGCCCAATAGAATGCATGGAGTACAGCAGAAGTAATTTTCTCAGGCTTCTGAGCCCAAGCACTAAATGAACTGTCAGCATCAGTTTTCTTTCTTGGAAGTCAGCTGCAAAGATGGTAAAGAGGATTGGGCTGAATTACTGAATTATGAGAGACCACATGGGGAGCAACTCATAGAAGACCAGAGACCTTCCTGGACGTTCCATTCTCACTGGAATGCACCCACCTAAGTGAGCTCAACTATACCATGGAGAACAGAAGAATCACCTAGTTGATCCCAGCCAACCCACAAAGTTATGGGTTTTAGTTATGGAAAACAACCAGTTATCATCATTTGTTGTTGTAAGGCACGAAGTTAGGGAGCAGTTTGTTAAGCAGCAATAGAAAATTAAACAACTATCCTTGACTTGGGTGGTCCCAGAAGGAAGCATAGTGGGAAGGAAAGAAGAGAGGAAGAGCTGGCCTGGCATTTTCATCGCAATCTGGTTCCTAGTATTTGTTCTTTCATAAATTATGAAGCTCTTACCAGTGGTTTCCTAACATTGGTCTTTGGATTAGTGTGGACTGCACGGAATTATCTGGGAGATTTGATGAAAATTACAATTTCTGAAACTCCCCTTGGCAATTTGATTCAGAAGGTCTGAGATGGAACTCCAAAACCTGAATTCTTACAATTGATCCTGATGAACATCCATAATTGGTGATCTTGTCTCTAGGTAAACTACTTGAGGCTGGAAGGAGGTTTATCTGCCTAACAGATTGGGCTGGTAGAGCATCTGCCATGTATAGGAACTATATTCATGTCTGTATGGGCAAATAAATGAAAGAATGAACAAATTGAATCTGAAATGAACAGGAATATCTGTAAGTATCTTGCCATACCATAGCCTGTTCTATGCAGACCATCTCCCACCCACCTTTGCTCCCCGCGTCCATGATTACATACTGCTTGTATCTCATTCTTCCCTCCCTTTGTTACACGGCTCCCTGTCAGGAACCTGTAAGGGTGAGGTGTGCAGACAGTTATAGGGAGGGGGAAGATGGGAGGACAGCATTAGGGCAATGCATACACATAAAAGTAAACAAAACAAAGCAATACACACACACAGCTTGCACGGTCCTTGAGCTATCTGTCTCACTAAAAGTAGCCCCTGAGAACTGGAAAATAAACTCATTTTCTCTCCTTACTTCCCTAGGCTATTCTACTTTCTTTGGGAAGAAATCCAAATTCAAGGACACTGGCAGTTTAGGGCGCTGGGAGGGGGAGAAGTAGAGAAAAGGCAGAGAGATTTTTTGACAGAGGAGGAGAGCAGAGAAAGCCCAGGACACATGGGGAGATGGGAGGGATAACAGGGATAATATCTCTGCCAAGGCGATTTGCTTGCTTTTTGCACCAAATTCTGTTCCTGTCATGCCTAGGAAGCTCAGTCTAAGGCCTTGGAGACCTGTATTTTAAAAACCTGAGAACCTGAAAGCCTTCCTCTCCCACTTGGGCTTTCAATCTTCCCGAATACAAAAGACTGGAGGAAAAAAAAAAAAAAAAGCAAAGATCTTAAAAAATAGTCCCAAATCATTTCCTGCAGCCTGATTCATTCTGATCCACACCTACTCAAATAACATTGGTTGCTTTGTTCTGACTGCTTTACTTACCAAAGGAACAGGTAAGTTTTTTAAGTACCAGGAGCAAATATACACAAAGGACCCATGCAAAAAAAGAAAAAAGAAAAATTATCCAAGTTGAAATTTTAAAATATGACCCAAATTGAAACCCAAAAAATGAAACCAGTCGACACACATTTTATAGAAATGTTAAATGCCCAGCTAGGAATGTGACTGCTGTCTACTTCCAAAAGGGTTACAGATTTAAGAACGTCCACTCAAAACTTAAACATTAACAAAACTTTTATTTTATTACAAAAGACAGACATTTATGGTAGAAAATAAGAATATAAGGATTAACAAAAAGAAAAAAAATGTCCATAATCCCACCATCTAACAGTATGTATTGCTAAGATTCTAGGTATAACCATGCAGATAATTATATGTATAGCTATATTTACAAAATGTGATGCTATACATACCTTTTTGTCACTCAATAAAAAACTAAGCAATTTTCTAGGTTAATTTGGATATGCATTGACATAATTAATGACAGTATATAATATAGTAGAAATATATTCTGTTCTTAAAAATTAACTCTTATTATCATTCCAGCACCAGAATAATGTATATGGTATAAATTAATATATATTTACATATTTTATTAAGTTAAATTGCTGTCAGTAGCAATTTTGGATTAAGGCTTTTGGTAAATACTGCAAAGTGGCTCTGAAAAAATTTTAATTGTACACCCCCCATCTTTCCTCAGTCCACAAGCACTCCTATTCAAACTCAGGCTCAGTCAGCTTCCCAGAAAGACTTATCTGCAAAATATTCCCCTTGAAAAGCTAAAATTGTTGGGGTTTGAATAAGAATTATATTATACCTAATGATTAATTTGGTAAGAATCAGCATTTTTAGAGTATTATCTTCTCTTGTGTACTTCTCCATTTGTTTTCATTTTTCTTATATTTTCAAAATGTAGTAGACTGGAATTACATGTATACTTGGACTAGATTCAGCAACCGGGCTACATAGTGAAGGCAGATTGTGTGTTTTCAACATCTCTCTCTCCTTGTTTTCTTAGACAGAGCCTTATATATCACTCTTCCTGTTCTTCTGCCTCTGAATCATGCATTTATTATAGGACCTGCTAAACCAAAAAAAAAAAAAAAAAACCACAAAAAAAACAAAACTGCTAGTATTCTTTATCAGAGAAACAGATCTTAGGTAAGGGAAAAGGACACATGACTACTTGAAATATGAATTAAGCTTTATCACTAGCTATGATAACTTGGAATGAACTCATTAATCAAGAATCATAGAAACATAGCCCACAGGAAACAAGAACTGAAAACTCCACTGATAGCTCAGAAGCAGGAATTGGCAAAGAAAAGCCCACAGGTCAAATCTAACCTACCACCTGTTTTTTAAATAAAGTTTTATTGGAACACAACCATACTTTGTTATTTGTAGATTATTAGTGATTGTTTTTTGGCTATAGGCAGAGTTGAATAGTCACAAAAGAAACCACATGACCTGCGAACCCTAAAGTATTTATCTGGTCCTTCACCAAAAAAAAAAAAAAAAAAAAAAAAAAGTTGCTAACTCCTGGATTATAGGCAAAGTAACCAGAATAATCTAGTCATTGAGATGGAAACTTTGGTGTCAGGCTAAGCTTTAAATTCTAATTTCATTATTTGGTAGTTGTATGATCTTAAGCAATAATTGTATCATTTTCAAACTGCAGTTTCCTCTTCTAAATGGTAAAAGTGAGAACTCTGGTGTTTTGTGTGTCTACACAGAATTGCATTTGGTAAAGTACTTGACGCATAATATAATCAACAGCATTATATTTAAAATGAGTTTCTGGCAGATAGCATATGGTTATTGGTGTTACTATTCTTGTTTTTAAATCTCACAATGGCTGTCTCTATTTGATGTGCTTAGACCATGAAAACCCTAACCAAAAAAAAAAAAAAAAAAAAAAAATCTATGGGGAAAAAGAAAACTAGAATCACTTTTAATATCAAAGTAAAGTTCAAAGCAAGGAAAATTAGGAAGGATAAAGAGAAACATTACAAATTAATAAAAGGTCAGTTCATCAAGAAGACCTAACAATCCTAAATGAGGGTTGCCAGATAAAATACAAATGTTGCATAGGATGTACTTATACCTACGAATTATTTCATTGTGTATCTAAAATTCACCCTAGCCATTTTTTTCTAAATCTGACTACCATACCCTTAACATATATTACACCTAACAACAAAGATTTAAATTATATGGAGCAAAAAGAAATAAAAGTGAAAGGAGAAATGGACAAATCCACAGATTAAGTTGGAAATTTCACATTGTTCTCTCAGTAATCAATAGAACAAGTAGGCAAAAAAATCTACAAGAATATAGAACAACTGAACAGCACTATCAACCAACTTGAGCCAACTGACATTTTATACAACACTCCACACAAGAGCAGGATACACATTGTTTTCAAGTGCACATGACAAATTCGCCAAAGTAGATCATATCCTGGGCCGTAAAACAAATATCAACTAATTTAAAAGAATCAAAACCCTACAGAGTATTTTCTCTGACTCTAATGGAATTAAAATAAAAATCCGTAACAGAACAATAATTAAAAAGTCTTCAGGGGCACCTGGGTGGCTTAGTTGGTTAAGTGACTGCTTCGGCTCAAGTCATGATCCTGGAGACGCGGGATCAAGCCCCGCATTGAGCTCCCTGCTCCACGGGAAGCCTGCTTCTCCCTCTCTCACTCCCCCTGCTTGTATTCCCTTTCTAACTGTGTTTCTCTCTGTCAAATAAATAAATAAAATCTTTAAAAAAAATGAAAGACAGAAAGAAAGTCTTCAAATACTTGGCTATTAAGGAACATGCTTCTAATTAATTTGTCAGTCAAAAAAGGAAGTGTCAGAGAAAATTAGAAAATATTTGAACTGGACAAAAATTAAAATACAATGTATCAAAATGTTTGGGATGTAGCTAATTCAGTGCTTACAGGGATATTTATATTAGAAAAGAAAATCAATGTTTATATCAGAAAAGAAAAAGGTTTTAAATCGAAGTTCTAGGGTGACTGGGTGGCTCAGTTATTAAGCATCTACCTTTGGCTCAGGTCCTGATCCCAGGGTCCTGAGAATGAGCCCCACATCAGGATTTCTGCTCAGCAGGGAGCCTGCTTCTCCCTCTCCCTCTGCAGCTCTCCCTGCTTGTGCTTTCTCTCTGTCAAATAAATAAATAAATAAATAAAATCTTCAAGACAAAAACTCAAAATGGATCACAGATATAAATATAAAGCATAGAAGTATAGATTTTAGAAGACAGGGGAAAATCTTAAAGGCAAAAGTTAAAAAAAAGATAAATTGGATGGATCCCCCCAAAAAATACTGATAATACTAAGTTCTGGAAAAGATTCACAGCAACCGAAACTGTGATACATTACTAGGGGGAATGTAAAATGATATAGCTACTCTGGAAAGCAATTTGCTGTTCCTTTATAAATTGAAGCATATATCATATGACGCAGAAATGCCACTCCAAGGTATTTAGCCTAAAGAAATGAAAATCTGAATTAACACAAAAACATGTTACAGGAATGTGTATTCATAATGACTGAAAAATGGAATCAACCCAAACTTTTTTTTTTTAAGATTTTTATTTATTTATTTATTTGACAGAGAGAAACACAGCGAGAGAGGAAACACAAGCAGGGGGAGTGAGAGAGGGAGAAGCAGGCTTCCCGCCCAGCAGGAAGCCCAATGTGGGGTTTGATCCCGGGACTCCAGGATCATGACCTGAGCCGAAGGCAGTCGCTTAACCAACTGAGCCACCCAGGCGCCCCAATCCAAATGTTTTTTAATCAGGGGAATGGAAAAACAAACTGGCACCTCCATACAGTGAGTTACTACTCAGCAGTATGAATAGTCAAAGTCATCAATTACTGAAATACACAACAATTTGGATGACTCTCTGAGGCATCAAGCTGAGTAAAAGAAATCAATCTCAAAAGATTATACACTATCATTCCGTGTTTATGACATTCAGAAATAGGCAAAACCTTAGGGTGGAGAATAGACTGGTAATCACCAGGGTTTAGGGGCAAAGGAAAGGATAGCAAGAAGTTTCATGGAGCGATGGAACTGTTTTGTATCCTGATTGTTAATGATAGTTACACAAATCTATACACTTAAACTATGTATTCAAATTTTGAAAAAATAATGATTCTTTAATGTCTTCAATTTATTCAGAAAATATTTAAGTGCCTCTGTTTTCCAGACACTGATTTGGATTCCAGCCTTCAAGGTGCTAAAACAAAAAGACAAGAGACAAGAAAATAAATAATTCTAATTCGCTGAATTCATGTGCATGACAGGATGCAGAAGGAGAATGTCCTAGGAGAATGGAACTGTGCACTGACGGGGATTGGGCAGGGAATGCATACCGCAGGAGGGGACTGGAAAATCAAGTAGGACTTCTCAAGTTTGGAGAAGCAAGTGGGGGAAAATACTAGAGGGCATTCAAAACAGAAAGCAAGATGAGAAGTCTGAGGCTTGGAGAAGCTGAGAACCTTGCCCAAGTTTCTAGAAATCTGAAACTACTCTAACATGAAAATTTTATTTTTTAGAAAAAAAGGAAAGATGACTTCACAGGGAGGAACAAAAAGCCCGGAAGGCAGAGCTGAGAGCCATGAAGAATATTCCCAGGCTCCAGCAGTTGGTCAAGGAATATCTAACATTTAGCTCATTGAATTCCATATTGCCATTTTTGAAATACCAGTAACTTTTTTTGTGTGCATATCATTCCCCCTCTTTTTGAATAGGAATGTCTATTGCCAATATCCTATGCCTGCCCCCTCCATTGCATGCCGGGTGTGGGAAGTTAGTTTCATAAGTGAAGAGGAGCTGTACTTGAGGAATTGCATTTAAGGAGCTACAACTGAAGAGTCTCTTCCTCTCTTGGACCTGATGTAGATCATCAAACTCTGGATTTCAAGCTGGAGCTTCAGTGAGATACTCTGGAGGAACTTGTGCAGAAATAAATGCATACTGCATATGGGAATGACATGAATCATTAGGGACCAGAGGGTAGAATATGGTACTGAGCCTCCAAGATGAGCCCCAAGGAACCCACATTCGGTTATCCATACTCTCATGTAATCTATACCCACATTGTAAGTGTTGATTTGGCTGTCCAATACTGTACAGAAGTAATAACAGGCCAAGTCTAACATTGGATTTAAAGAGCTCTGGCTTCCGTCTTCAGCAGTCTTATTCACATGGCTCACTCCCTCTGGAGGAGCCAGATGCTGTTCTGCGTAAGCATCCCTGCAGACGCCAACATGGCAAGGACATGAAGTCCCCAGCAAACAGTCATGTTCACAGTCTTGGACGTGGATCCTCCAACCCAATCAAGTCTCGGAGGACTACCGCCTGGCTGACACCTTAACTGCTGCATGGTGAGAAATCTTGAACCACAGTAACCCAACCAAGCCACTCTCAGCTTCCGAACCCACTGAAAAGGTGAGATGATAAATGTTTGTTATTTCAAGCTGCTGAGTTTGAGGGTAGTCTGATACCCAGATACAGATAACTAAAAGACTCACTCGCCCTCTGTTAAATCTTAAGACAGTCCTTTGCAAGCATCACTGAAGCTCAGGGATGAGCAGCTGAGTGCAAGGAGAGGGAGGAAGCCGAGCTGGTAACAAATCAGTTGGGAATGAATAAGTAGCCTAGTAAGGATACACTTAATGTAAGAATCTCAGAAATTTGTGGATAAAGATGATTGCTTGAAGAATCATAACACATTTCTTGTATAAATCGGGAACCAGAGATTCCAAAGGGTGTTTTCCAGAGCCAGTCAAGCAAAAAGTATCAGGTAGTTAAATGTAAATAAATGGATAGCTGCCCAGGTCTTAAGCTCTAGGCTAATTTAAGGCAGCAATAAATTGTTGAGGATAGGATCTTCATCATTGTCAGAGCAAGAACAGAATTCAATTCAATCCAACAAATATGTGGCCACCATTTCGGCTGCAGAGGAAATGACTGATGCTCTAAAACAGAAATGGGATCATCAATGGTACTGCTATACAGCACTTAATCACTGCACTAGGCTCCCCTCACAGGGATAAATAAAGTTAGTGCCTGGGAGTATTTGCTAGATTGCTACACTCAGGATTTAAAAGACTGAAGTGAGACAAAAAAGACAATGGAAGAGGCCAGAATTCAGGGGAGGACCTCAGGAAAAAGAGAAACTGAGGGAAAGATTCCGTTCTGAAGAGGTAGTGTCGGGAAATAGTTAAGAGCCTAAACATAGTGTTTAGGGTGGGCTCTGGATAGGGCTTTCCAAGAGAGAAAAGTAATAAGAATCATCATCATCTTCATCACCATCTTCGTCATCTTCATCACCATCTTCATCATCTTCATCACCACCTTCGTCATCTTCATCATCACCATCACGGCAAATGTTGAGGACTCTTCTGCAGGCCAGGCATTGTTCTAATGTTTTTCATGCATTAATTTATTTAATCTGCAATGCCCCTGTTAGATAGCTGCGAGTACTTTCCTCATTGAACAAACGCTAACATCTAGAAGCTACATAAATTTCCCAGGATCACAAAGCAGCTGAGTGGCTGAGCTCATCTTCAAATCCAGACATCTAACCCCACCATCAATACCACGTCACTTCACAGTGAGTCAGTGTGGGCTACTTGCTCATTAGAGCGGGAGCTTATACTCTCACTAGAAGCCAAAACTGAAAAAAGGGAAATGAGACTCAAAGCCCCAGATCTGTTTTTTCTGCTCAACTCCCTTGGGTCACATATGGAAGAGGTTCTATCTACAAAATGCCTCTGAGGTCAGCCTGTGCAGCAGCCATCATTGGTACCTGCTGGCATCCAGGTTCCCCCTTGCCCACCCCAGGACGACTAAGCCAATAAAGGAGAATGACTCAGAGGGCACCCCTTTCTCAGATCTTGGAGGGAGGCAAGACCTAGCCTTGCCAAGCTTCTCCAGACCACTGCTTTCAGACTACTTAGAAATTAAAGAATCTGGGGCACCTGGGTGGCTCAGTTGGTTAAGCGACTGCCTTCGGCTCAGGTCATGATCCTGGAGACCCGGGATCGAGCCCCGCATCAAGCCCCACATCAGGCTCCCTGCTCGGCGGGAAGCCTGCTTCTCCCTCTCTCACTCCCCCTGCTTGTGCTCCCTCTCTGGCTGTGTTTCTCTCTGTCAAATAAATAAAATCTTTAAAAAAAAAATTAAAGAATCTTTCTTTTTTAACTCCATCTTAAGCAGGTATCCTGAACAAATAATGTTTTATGAATACATAGAAGACAGGTGGTAACAAAGTAAAATTAATACCTGTATATTACAGTATAATAATACCTGTGTAATAACAGTATAAACTGTTATTAAGAGAAAGCTAAAATATTATTATTACTAATAATAAAATAAGTGAAAAGCAAACAAACAAACAAACAAAAAAACCAGAAGAGTTAAGCTGGAAATATAGTAACAAGTTTCTTTTGTTGTTCCTTTGGTTCCTTGTTTATCTGATGGCAAAAATAAATTCTCGCTGGTTCATTATACATTGTTTTAGTAACCTTAGGTAAACTAGAAATTGTACCTCATTTATAATGCCCTCTTCAATATTGTAGGAATACTCTTGGGTACATCTTTACCTCCATATTCTCCCCTAAGTCATGTGCTTATGTCTGTGCCATTCCCTCTGTTCCATCTCCTAGATCAGGAGTGGGTAAGTATTTCAGACTTTGTGGCTCAACTATGTTGCTGTAGCAGAGAAGTAGCCACATGTAATACATGGATGAATGAGCATGGTCATGTTCCAATAACCTTAACTTTATTTATACACCTTGACATTTGAACTCATGCAATTTTCACGTATCAGCAAATATTAGTCTTGATTTCTCCCCAACAATGCAGAAGTCATTGCTTGCTCACAGGCCATACAAAAACAGGAAAAGCACTGGATTTGTCCAAAGAGCTATACTTTCCAAGCCTTGTCTCAGACCTAGCTTCTTAAAGGCAAGGAAAAGAACTTGGTCATCATTATCTCCCCATTGCCTAATGGAGAGTCTCTGTCAGGGCAGGAGCTCAATATCCATATCTTAATGGTGGAATCGACATAAGTAATAATTTTTCCCTGTGAAGATCAGGGTATAGATCATTAAGGTCTTTGGCAATTTAATTTGATTCCTGATGCAAATTCCCATGTTTCTAATAATCACACTTTAACTTCAACTTCAATTCTGGGTGTATGGCTCATGCTCAAATTCCTGTTTTGCCTTTGTAATTGACTCCTGGTTCATCTTCCTAACCGCTCATGTCCATAAAATACTGTCTTTTCTACCTTGAACTTTTTGTCACTCAGTTTACACCTAGGGGTTATATTCATAAGGTGACCTGCTCCAGATCTCGGGCCATCTTGTTTTCAAAGATACATGTGTGTGTGACAAGATGCCTTCAGTTGGCAGGTCTGGGTCCCAGAGGTCCATAATGAATGGAAGGGATGTGCACTAACATCCTTAGATTTATGCGGGGTTAGGAGACAGGTACAGATGTGTGAGGTGTATGCAAGGTTGCAAAGGGACCTCTGCTTGAGAAGAATTGAAAGAGCTGATTGGCTCAGTACCGTATCTCCTGGGGTGCAAGCAACTTGAGCTCAGTGTGCTGGAGAAGGAGTGCATTCACATGATAGCTCATGACAGGTCAACCTCTCAGAGCACAAGGCTCCATTCCAGGGGCATCACATCCAGACCTCTGGCTCCCCCAGCATTGAAGCTATAAATGCAGAGGCAGCTGTGGACAAGGAAACAAAATTTTATCTCTGAACAGCTGCTCTGTACATTGAGACCAAGTCTACCGAACTCTAGCTTAGTCCAAGAGTGATCAGCAGACTCATGGGAGACACCTGGTTACTCCCAGGAATTCTTAGGGTTGGAGACTCAGTAACACCTCATTTCCCAGGTATACATGATCACAAATGTATGATTGTGAATCGACAGAATATCAGCCATAACACACCCCTGGTCTGTAGCAGCCCTCAGTAACCCTCTGTTGATAGAACAATTGACTACTATCTTTGGTCAATATTTTGTCTGTTTAGTCTGCATAATATCCAGTACCTAAAATCGTGCCTGGCATACGAAGGGCACTCAGTAAGTATTTGTTGAATGAATAAAAGTTGAATTTGTGCCTTTTCAGTTCATTTTATTGTTTTCTATAAATGTGATTTATTAGTGAGAATACCTTTTAGAGATGTAAATAAATTAATGAATCGGGAGAAAGTCCTTTGTCCTATGCCCTGATTTATGTTTTGAAACATGTGATCACTCTTCCTAATGTCATTCTTATGATCCACTTTCCTTTGAACCTGCAGCTACCATTATCCCCTCCTACAGGAGCTTATAAATTAGACCAGCCCTCTGTGGATCACAGTGCTGACGATGTTTGAATATCCATTTAATAGCAACTAGTGCTGGCGTTTTCTTAATGTGATTTCTCTTGTAATTCTGATAGCTTTATGAATGCTCCAGTAACTTTCAGCTAAATCATCAGAGTTTCAATTTCCATCTTTAAGCCCTGCAGATAGACCCGTAAGCATATTATGCTAATAATAAATAACTGCATCTCAGGTGGATGGTGGGAAATGGTCTAAACGAACGTACAGGGTAATAATGCCGGTCCTTAAGCTTGCGCCAGCCCCCATTCACTATTTCCCCTCCAGTGATCAAAGGCGTATTAGCCAATTAAAAATAAAATTGGTAAATGGCGCTGACATGATTTCATTCTTGCTGTTTACTCTTAAAGGGAGAGCATTTCCGGTGAGTTCTCTGGACAATTTCGTATCACCGTCACAAAGCACTGCGGGAGAGGAGGAATATGTGGGTGGCTGTATTTCTCAGCTACTGGAAGAGCAAAAGGATTCTGCACGTACTATTCAGGGAGCTGACATTGCATTTGTGGCCCTAGCTTCTCTCTGTCTTACTATCCCTGTATGAAAAATAAGAAAATCTGACCCTGAAGGGGTGCCTTTAAACATTCCTGGGAAAAATCTCAAATGTGTATTATTTATGGGTTGTCTTCTATTTATTTTAGGGAGACTTGCTTTAAAATGTACTTTTTGAAAAAATAAATAAATAAAAAATAAAAAATAAAAATGTACTTTTTGGCTCAGGTCATGATCCCAGGCTCCTGGGATCCAGTCCCGCAACAGCCTTCCTGTTCAGTGGGGAGTCTGCTTCTCCGTCTGCCCCTACCCCCACTCGTGCTCATTCTCTCGCTCTCTCTTGTGCAAAACTAAACTAAACTAAACTAAACTAAAATAAAACAAAACAAAATAAAAAAAAGCAAAATAAAATGCACTTTTTTATTCCATAATATATCAGTTTCAAAAGCTCTGCTGGATCAATTCAAAGTTTTCTATTTTCAAGAGAAGGAGCATGGGGGAGGGGGGCAAGAAACAACAAAGTGTGTTATAAACAACAAAATGTTCCATGTAGTTGACTCTCTTTGGGGATCTCAAATTCTCACCCTTGGAGTCTATTAAGAAAGTTGTTGATAAATTTCCAGCATGCATTGTGATGGGTAAAATCTCTTTTGCCAATTTATAATTTATTTATAATCTCTGTCCAGTGAACTACATAACTCCTCTTGTTCCAAGTGCAACTTACTTAGACTCGCCACGATCTCCCATCTCCTTGCACTGAATTCAATCTTCTGCTATCCTAAGGATGAGTCGTTAATCAACAAAAACTAGGTGAACATCCAGGAGGCCATCCTTATGCCACCAAAGAAAGCATCTTTGGTGTCATAGATTGGGGGCCCCCAAAAGATATGTCTTTGGCTTAATCCCTGGAACCTGTGAATGTGACCTTATTTAAAAGAAGAGTCTTTGCAGGGGAAGTTGAGCTAAAGACCTCAGAGATTATCCTTGATTAGCGTGGATCCTAAATCCAGTGATCCGTGTCCTCATGAGAGAAAGGCAGGGGGCAGTTTCAGGCACGGAGAGCTGCAGAGTGGACTGCGTGAAGACGGCAACAGAGCAGACTGATGTCTGATGTCGTGTCAAGCTGGGAGAGGCAAGGAAGAGTTCTCCCAGAGACACCTCAGAGGGAACGTGGCTCTGAAATCATCTTGATTTGGGACTTTTGGTCTCCAAAACTGTGAGAAAATAAATTTCTGGGATTTTTTAAGCCACCTGGTTGGTGGTCATTTGATGCATCAGCCCTAGGAAAGCAGAACAGTCACCAATTGTCAACACATGGTGCATGAAGACCTGTTTAGGATGTGAATCTCACGCACTTGCTAGAACTTTCTGTCTTGACAAGCAATTCTCCAGCCCTAACCACCATCCTTCTACCAGGCCCTGCCAAAAAGAAAAACAAAACAAAATGAACAACAACAACAAAAAAAAAACCATTCCTGTGTTTACGTTAAGCATACTGGCACATAATGTTACCAAAAGAACATAGCTAAGAATTACTGACAATTTATTGCTGATAATTAAGTTGGTTAATTTTTCTCCTACCCTTGGGTGGTCCTTCTTGGCCTTCTTACTGAGCATGAAAAAGATACTGTTGTCATAATATTTCTAGTTGCTCTTGGACAAATCAACAACTCTAAGGGAGAAGGAAGATCCAAAGTGATGAAGTAAGAAAGTGCAAAAGACTAATTTCAGCCTACTTCTGGCATTGAGCATTTGGGTTTTCCAGAATGTGATTATGAAATGTGGTGATTTCCATATATTGCTGTACATGTCCAGTCACATACACATTTCAGGGTCCATAAAGAGATTCCATACAGAAAGCATGATTTCCACTCCTCTGGATAGTGAGTAATGAAAGTTTCCTTCCCAGGGATACGTATTGCCCAAAATCTAAGTCTAACAGACACACTCCCTGGCTAGAATGGAGAAACCACTCATGAAAGAACTCTTGACAGTTGCTAATAAACAAGGATGTCTTCTAGGCCTAGTCATAATCGAAGAGCACTGTGTAAATGGAAACAACCAGACCACAACTTCTAAACCACTTAGCTGGATTTCCAATTGTTATTCTTAACTTCATGAACAAAACAAAACAAAACAAAACTCTACCTTTAAACAGAACTATGTTCTGCCCGTACAGCTTTTCTTTTCTTTTCTTTTTTTTTTTTTTAAGATTTATTTATTTGAGGGGTGGGGAAGGGCAGAGAGAGAGAATCTCAGACTCCCAGCTGAGTGCAGAGCCTGCCATGGGGCCGATGCAGGGGACAGATCCCAGGACCCTGAGATCATGACCTGAACTAAAATCAAGAGTCGGAGGCATTACCCACTGAGCCACCCACGTGTCCCTATAGATCTTTCAAACAAGACAATGTAGCATTCCCCAAACGTGTCCCACTGTCCCTGTTTCCTCAGCTTTGCTCTCCCTCTTTTTCTCACCAGGAATGCCACTCTCACTGCTCTTATGTCTACCTACTGAAATTCTACTCCATCCACCATCTGACTTAAACATTTCCTCATCCAGAAGGCCTCCCCTCAGCTCTGGTTCCTCAGTGAGGCACAAGACCTGCCTTTCAATCTCAGACCACTGCATGTGTCCTCTTCTTTACTGAGCCCTGCCATTCATTTCAGACTCCTCTGAACAGCCTTAAAATCTGCGAGAGCCTGGGGAAGGGGGAGGGAGACAATCTCTTACTCACCTTTGTGACTCAATACACATCCCATGATGGAGTTAAAAGAAATACTTCTGAATGAAACAAAGCCAAACAAAATCATTAAACTACCCAAGGTGTTCACAGGGAACCCTGGTCCTTTTTTCCTCATTGTTATTTATTGGATGATGTTAAATACAACCGTCAATCATCTCTGATTTCTCTCCAAAGGGAGTAGAAGTGTTGGCCTTGGTTCTCCTCTAAGTCTCTTTTCCAGGTAGGGCAAAGACTATGTCTGATCACCTTTGCAGGTCCTGTATTGCTTGTCTCACACAAGACAAGAGAGCAAGCATGAATCAACATTTGTGAATATTGAACTGAGAAGTTGTCCAGCCAACAGGAGTCAGTATAAGAGAAGCACACAACCGTTTCCTGATACATTGCTTTCTTTGATCCCCACAGCATTGCCAAATTCTGCTCAGTCTACCTCCGGACCACTCTCGAAATCTCATCTTTCCATTTCTAGTCACACTGCCAGTGCTCTTTCCCGCGTACACTGTTTTGTTGATGATGTTCCTGGCCTGGAAGGACGACTCAGCTTCTTGAAAGCGCAATTTGTCATGTTCACTCGTCTGTCTATTGGAGAAGAGCCTCCAGGGGTTATATATCTGACCGAATCAGCTCAAGGCTTCTCATCTTGAGTCAGAGACGCTCCACAGATTTGTTTTGGCCAGTTTTCCCAGGATTTTCACTATTTCTGTTAAGAAATGCTGGGCTTTAGCCAAAGTAAACATTATTGACTGCACAAATATTCTAGAACTTTCCCATCTCCCGACTCAGGTCGACATCTACCCCCAGTGCTCATCACCCCTGCATGGTTCCAAGTACCCACCTGTTCGTTAAGGTCAACCCAAGTGTTACCTCTACCCTGACACGTCCCTCAGGCCCTGCAGCCGAGAGAAAGATTTCCTGACCCTTGTATATTTTGTTTATAGTGCCTATGTGGCCCTTAATTCCCTTATATCAGAATTGCCTGATTCCATTTAAGAGCCGTTCTCTGAGGCCTGCTCAACCAGGCACTGTGCAGCAGGCTTCTCTCATCTACAGCTCCCCTGACCCCCACCCCAGATTTCTTCCCAGCACCTTTACCCTGAGGGCCCAGACAGAGTATATTCTCAGTGAATATTTGCTGAATGAAAAAAGAAATTGAAGTATAAGTTACGTATCTGTTCTTGCAAACAATGAGTTTTGATTATTGGAGAAGAAACAGAATCTGTACAAAAAGGAGTTATTAAACAGTCCTGGAATATAACACCATCTCTGCCTTCTCACTGTTCTCTCCCTCTCATTGGAGAAATGACCACATGGGAAGATAGCGACGCTTCCTCAGCCATGGTCCCAAGCCTTGGGAGCGTCCCTGCGCCATGACTAGGTGCTAAGTGTCATACCCCCAAAGTCACAGTGCGTCCCTTCCCACCCTCCTCCCACAGCCTCTCCGACCCCTACCCCCACGGTGAAGGACAGAGCAAAAGAAGGACTTGGAGATGGTGGGTAAATGGGATCTGCTAACAAAGCAGGGCAAACAGCAGACCTAGAGAATGTGGTGAGCCCCAGGGTGTGGCAAGGACAACAGCAGAAACACCAGGAATGTCTGCCCCTCGGCTGTCACTTGGCCAGTTCCCAAGTCTCAAGGGAGGTCTACCCTTTGAGGCTGGGCTGTGGCCGAAGTTTCCTCTCTGACCTCCTCATCACCATAGGCTTACGGGACTCAGATTCTCCCCTTGCTGGCAGCAAGGCCACAGCGGCTGGCATGGAGGGCTATGCCCAGCAGTCCAGATTGGGACAGACCAGCCCAAGGTGGTGGTTACACTGGGCTGTCTCAAGCCCTGAGCAAAGACAGTGCAGAGGAGACCCACATCCTGTGTGGGCAATGATGGTGGAGGGCCCAAGGGTTTGACATGTGATGTGTGACCAGTACCAGTGAGTAGGAGAGTAACTGCAGGGTCTGCCTGAGAGACCAGATCACCTCCTTGTCCACACCCAATCATCCCTGGGTGAGCAGACACCAGCTGGCATCACCAGCTGGTCACACAGGTCATTGCACCTTCATTGCTCATGACTGGAATCCAATTTTCCCTTTAAGAGGATGGCAGGTGAGCCAAGAGATAGGTCTGGGGAGAGGACAACCATCTAGTTCTGCCTGAGAAATTTTACTGGATGAGAAGAGGCAGAGAAAGCCTTGAAGAAGGAAAAATGCCTAGCATGGTATAGAGCCAGCTGGGGAGTATTCGGCAATGTGGGGGTCAAGAAAGAGCTGCTTCCCAGGCCACAGAGGTAACAAGGCACAGCAGGGAGGCCATGTGTAGGTGGAGGAGAAAGCACGTCTTCACACAAGGAAGAGAGAGAATAGAACACTTCATGGTCACAGAGGAAGATGTGTCCAGAGGCCAGGGTAGCTGAGGAGAGAGGCAGAGTGGGATTTAAGTGGCTCGAAGCTCCATCCTAAATTGGGTCCAGGGTCCAGATGAGGAATTTTCTCAGCTGACTAGTGTCTTCCAGACTTGCCTGAGATATTTATTAAAATACATATTCCTAGGTTTCTCCCAGGGAATCTAATTCTCTGATCCAGGGTTGGGTCCCAGAACAGCCAAGGCCTGTTGAAACCCTGGGGTATCCTTCGGATTCCTTCCCATCCAGATGTACTCTGTTGAAATCCTTGGTTCTCCCTCAGGTTTCTTCCCTGGCGTTAATCTGCACATTCTCTTGAGCTGAGCTCCCCACCACATGACCATGAGGGATTAAAATGTGGAGGAATTCATAATGATTCTCAGTCTATCATTAGAGTTGCTGTGCAATGAGGAGAGAAACACCGGACTTGGGAATAAAAGTTCCTGTAAAATGGAAAAGTCACTTCTCAATGCTTTGGGGTCAAATATGGGAATACCCTTGTGAAGGTCAAATGAAACTTCGAGGAAAGTAGCAGAGCACCAGCCTTTCTTATAGCCCAATAGAGCCTCTCTAATACCAGTCCAGTTTGTCAAAAAAAAGCAAAACAAAAACAAAAACAACCTCTCCTGGTTCTGGACAGGGTATGCATATCGACTCACAAGGTCACACCTGCTCAGGGAACAACGCCGGAATCTCGATTTAAAGACCTCACCTGTGCACAGCTGTGAGTCTCAGGCCGGACCAAACAGCAACGCAGTCCAGGTAACCCTCAAACACCATTCTTCAGAGTTAACCTGTCCTTGAACAGTCAGGGGATGCTAGAGGAGAATCATTCTGACTATAAATAGAGTAAACTGGAAGACAGGTATATTGCTAGGAGGATCCTGGGGACCCTGTCCTCTCCAACGCAGAGGCAGAACAAATTGGGCCATTTCATTTTGGTGGCATGGGGGATGCAATACCAGAGCACAGATTAAGAAGGTGCCTGGAGCTCGAGCCCACTGAACATCAGCACAGGTGGCCCCAACTGGAGAACACCTGTGTCTGGGATGGATGATATTTTGAATGTTTATTAGGCTGGTCTGGGGTTGTTGTCTGTTCCCTAAGAGCAAAATTGTCTCATGAAGTCCTCCACAATTGCATATATGATTTTGGAATATGAATATTAATAAAATAAAGTGATACACCTTCTACTAAACTTTATTTGTAGATTTTATTTTCTGCTTACAGGAACACTGATGTGAGTGCTTAGGTCTTTACTGCATTTAAAGTGTCTCTTTAAAAATCTCATCTGGAGCAAATATTCCATTAATGCTTTGTAGTATTTGGCTTCATTCCTTTATGTCCTGGTTGTTTGCCTCCCCACTTCAGGGAAGGGATGGGGAAAAAGGGAAAAGGAAGGCAGGGTTCTGAATATCAGGAAGGCAATATATATACATAGTCAGGCAACTGAACGGGATGAGACAGACAGAGGGCAACAAGAAAAATTCTTGTTACAGCAAAGGTAAATCTTGTCGGGAAATGTCACTCTTCCTATGGTCCCCCAACACCAACCACCAATTCTTTATTTTGATTATTTTCTGCATTTGTAACCTCACGTTTTTCCAGAACGGATGTTAGGTAGCTTTAAGGCATTGTTGTAATTAATTTATTGTGGTGGCTGATGAAATCATCTCTTAGAGTTCCTGAATCTTTGACCAAAGGAGTCGTCCTCCCAGGAATCTTTGTAGAATGGAGCCATCTTTCCAAACTAGTTGTGATGACCAGGTCAGACCTGTTCAAGGGCTCCTAAAAATAAAACTAACAATTTGGCTGGAGTCATCCCAGAATTAGAGTGAAATACTCCATCACACAGAACCCTTGAAGGTTACCTATCACTGATTGGTCTCCTTGCCTCGACGCTCGGTGGAAGTTTGCAGAGTGTCTCACCTGACACATTCCTATAGCCCAATCATACCTTCCCTGCATGCTCTTTACACAACACCAAGGCAAATGGGGCAAAAGCTTGCTGCTCTCTGAGGAAAAGCATTGTCACGGAGATCACAGGACAGATCAAAACCCATCTCTACTCTACCCCCTAGAAGGAGGTCTTAGGAGCCCCAAGTACACAGCTGAGATCTAGTGCCTGCCCACTACTGGGCCACAAGGCTGCGTAGAGCAAAGAAAATATTCATACCATGGTGCTCTTCAACGACAAGGTAGCAGAACATTGACCCTAAGTCTTAACCCAAATAGTTCCAGCAAGTATCAGAATCATCCCATTCATGCTGCACACCCTCCACCAAGGAACGGGGCTGGGAGGAAGTCATGGCTGGGACCAGGTCCTCCTACTCCATGTGGCCATTTGCACTAGCAACCTTTGGTTAACTAGAATGTAAAAGATCTTCAAAACCATGTAAACACAAAATTAATAAGCCTAACATAACACTGTGAGGTCCTTGACGTCACCTCTGTCACTTACGCAGACTTAATCAGGCATGCTATCGTTTCCTTTCCTACTGCAAAGCCGGCCCGGGGATGGGGTGGGGAGGCGGAGGCCAGTCACAGCAGAGGTCACACCACTGGGCACTTCTCCCCGTCACCAACATTCAAATTCTACGAGAAGAACTTGCCTGTGTTGTTTAGGACCAGGTCTTCAGTAATAGTGAAGTGCCTGGCACCTCGTAAGTGATCAATATTATCTGCTGAATAAATGAATGAATGCAGTCCACCCTGAAGAGAAACCTAAAAAACTATTTCAGGTACCTTCTGTGGATTTATTTATGGTTCGGGAAAGAAAATTCCAAGGACTGGATCACAGAAGTCAAGCGATGTCTGAGTTTCTAGGAGCCAAAATGAACATCCTAAGATATTTCAGCCAGGCCATGAGAGGAAAGGCAGTGAGCAAGGCAAGGGGAAAATCACACCATGTCACCTGAGAAAGCCAATGCACCTGCAATCATAAAATCCTGGCTCTTGGAAGGACTGTCGATATCATCTCCTCCATCCTCCTTCTCAATAAAAGGACCCCTTTTCTATAGGTTCCCTCCAAACAGAATAGGATGCAATAGAACCACCCAGGGCACTGTTTAGGTTGTAAGTAAAGAGCAAATAATATCCTGACTCACCCTCCCCCCCAAAAAAAAATCTTTGAGGACAATCAGTGCTGTCTGTAGATTATTTGACTCATTCATTCAACAAATACTTATTGTGGCCAGGCCCTCTGAGGATAAAACGGTGGTCGAGACCTAGACTCTGGCCCCTAGAACCAACGCACCACTTGCATTTATAAAATTCTTCACAGTTTACAAGGCATCTGACTTGATTTGATCATATGGCTCCATCAGAAGTTGCTGTAAAACTGCTTTGGAGTTTAGTCTATTCAACATACTTCTTCATGGTGAGGGTAGGGAGAAGGTGGCCTCCTCCTGAGGTCCTAAAACCTAAGCACCCATCATTCCTGGAAGTTTTCATCCAAAGGGCAGCAAATATTCATCATGGTGTATCCCTGAGTCCCCTCTCTATGCCTTAATCCTTTAGATCAATATAATCACTGCTCTGGTCGGCAGGTTTTATATCTTCTATTATTCTTGTTGACTTTCAGGCAATTTTTAAAGTTTATTTTTAACTTAATGGTTTTTGCGGATTTTCTGGTTCATTAAAGATTTTTGGTTTTATGGTAGATTTAAAGAAGCATAAGAATATAATTTTATCTGATTTTCTCTTCTGTCCTATAAATCTTAATTTGAGAATGTTTGCCAAGGGTGAGTTGTTATAAGTGAGTCTATTCCAGGGACCATTATCTCCATGAAGGTATTAGAGTTAGTACATACAAGGAATAGAATTCTCTTTTGTGAAATAACAGTCTAGGAGTTTGAGAAAATTAGAGCAATTTGAGGAGTGATTATGGAGATGGCCTCAATTTGGGGAACTCGAGTAGAGCAGGGAAAAACTCAGTCTGGTGTGACTGCCATCTCCGTGACATCGGGTGGGCCTTCCTGAACTCTGAATTTCTCATCTGCTAAATAAGAAAATGATGTCAAGGTTCTGGATAGAATGTGTAAGCCCTGGGGTCCAGCTATGAATGAAGAGCACTTCATCACAATAAAATGGGGGATATGCAGGACCCAAATGCAAGGGCTTTGTTTGGGGCTGGTGGGCCAGGCCTTGGGCTTTGCACGTAGGGTGACAGTCATGTCTTCCACGGTGATGCTGATGTAGACAATCCCCTGCAGTTCTGGGGACGGAGCTGAGGGTATTCAGCAATGGGGCACGAGGTTTGTCTCAGTCTCAGAGAACCGAAGAGAACCTTCCAGATCAAGGGACCCATTAGGCCAGCAAGGTCAGCTGCCTGGGGAGGGCCAGCCGCCATGTTCTAAGTCATCTAACCCAGTGCTATCCTCCCTCCATGAGGAAGCGCCTCCCTTCTGCTCCTCTTGCCATCCTTAGCCTCCAAAGTAGGTGGTAAAACAGGACTGCACCCAGCCCTTTGTTCTTCTGAGATTTTTACGGTCCCCACGCTGATTGTGGCCTACATGCAAACCTCTTTAGCACATTCTGGGAGAGCCCAGGGTGTGAGCTCATGGTGTCAGCCATAGCTGCAGGCTTTCACCACCTCCCCCACCGAGCTCGGCCCAGCCCCGCGGGGGAGGAAGTCTGTAGGGGCTCCTTACCTGTCTTGCCCGCTTCTGCCGCCCCATCTAATACAGCAGACTTGCAGTTGGGCACAGACCCCACTCTTTCCCATCCCAGCTCCAGATCGCAAACGCCCTCTCCACAGACTTTCACCCTCACGTACCAATTCACCGCTTTGAATTTTCCAAACGGAGCCTGGTTTTGCCCCTTCCCAAGACTCCGCACAGAAGCCTGAGTTTCACCCAGCTCTGCAGTCGTGTCTTCAGTTCATTCCTGTTTCCTGCCCCAGGATCATAACCCATGTCACCCTCTAAGACAGGCCAGGTTTGGGGGATCCCAAGTACAAGGCCTGCCTCCCTTTAACATCACTTCCTTGGTCACTTCTCTTGAGCATCTCCCCATCTCAGAACTCCAGACACAGCCTGAAGCCAGCCAGGCAGGCTCAATTAGGCACAAAGCAATCCCCTTTACTACAGAGTGTACACTCTCTAAGGACAGACTCTATTCAACTCTATAAAAGTGGGTAAATCACAGCCACACATTCGCTCAAAGCAGAGACTTAGGACCTGTTCCAACCTCACGTTCTTCTCTGGTCCCCAGCCACCCCCAGCCTGTGCCCCAGCATGTCACACCCAGCCCTCCCCAACACCCCGCAGAACGGAGCATCAGCCACAAGAGTATGGGTCAGTGTGCATGTACCCTCCTCCTGTCTGGTTCCTCTGTGTCTTATCGTTGAATTGAGGCTGGGCTGCTCTCCAAGTTATCCTGACGTTTGGAGAAGGGATCCTCCCTGCCTCCCATAGACTTCTCCAGGGATTCCCTTCCCCACTGACTCGCAGTCTCCTCCTCCTTCTCCTAAACTCCATATTGTCTCCTGCAGACTTCTCTGATCCTTGGTCCCTCTTGAGCATCCTACAAATAGTCATAGCATTGGGCGTTCAGATCCCAAGCTCTCAAAAATGCCTCCCGTTCTCCTCATCCCTGCCCCACATTAGGGAGGGCCTCTGCTCAGGCTCATTATTAGGGTCTCAGCAAGTTTCCCCTCGGATGAGGCAGAGTCTTGGTAAGGGCAGCAAAGACCACATTTCAATCCCGACTTGTCCCCAGAATAAGCTCCTTAACCACCATGCCTGTAAACAACCACTCTGCCTAAGGCATACACTTCAGCTCGTAGATAAGGAAGAGACCCTAGGAAGGGGAATCCGCAGGAGCTTGAGTCATACTCTCAAATTTACATGTCTATTAGGAACCGACTGGAACTGTAGCCTATGGGTCCCAAATCCCAGGCTTGGGCTCCTTGCACTATTCCACAAATGTTCATCCCCGACATCGTTAGCACACTACACTCAAAACTAAATTCACAGAGGTATCTGCCTCTGTGAGATTCAAGTACAAGGCGGGGGATAGAATTTCCAAGATTCCCATTCATGGATTACGTCCACCCTAATGCTTCTTCCAGCGCACCTGAACCTCAGCTGTGTGAAATCCCTAAGAAGATTTACTGTATCTGCAATATACAATTGTATATACAGTATATTGTGTTGGAGGAGGAGAAGAAAAAAGAAAGAAGGAAATGAGGGAAAAATAGAAATGTCCAGAGGATTCGATTTTCATTTATCTTCTTTTTTGGGTCAATTTTGATGTAAATATAAAATGTCTTTTGCTTTCTTTTAGGTCAATTATGTTATCCATTTGCTGTTAGGAGAACAAATTTCTAAACTGTTCTTTATGAATTTTTTTTCTTTTTTTTTTCTTTTTTTTTATTTTATTGTTACTAAAATTTTTTTTTCCAGTGTTTCAAGATTCATTCCCCATTCCCCACACCCAGTGCTCCACGCTTTAGGTGTCCCCAGTACGCACCACCAGGCTCTCCCATCCCTCCACCTCCCTCCCTCCAAGTCCCTATGCTTTTGTCCTAAGTCAAAACATCTGTCTTTGTTTGAGGGTTTGGGATTTTTTTCTTTCTTTCTTTCTTTCTTTCTTTCTTTCTTTCTTTCTTTCTCTCTCTCTCTCTCTCTCGCTTTCTTTCTTTCTTTTTTCTTTCCTTCATTCCTTCCTTCCTCTCTCCCTCTCTCTCTCTCCCTCCCACTCTCCTTCCCTTTTTCTTTTTTCTTTCTTTCTTTAGTTCTCAAGAGCTTTCTTTAGTTCTCAAGCCATCCCCAGCACCCAGGTAACCCATTAACTCAGTTACAGCTTTGAATCTTCAGGCCCTTTCCCATGGTTCCTGCAGCTATCACTTGTCCATTGTCCTATCCTGCAGAGAGGTCAGCAGAAGCAACTACTCAGGAGCTGCTGCCTACAAAGAGATACCAGGGAGCTATCATCCAGGTTTTCAAAATAGCAAGAGATCTAAATGCTGAGAACTCTGACATGGCAAAGAATCAGGAAAGGACAAGGCTCCTGCCATCCCCACTGCTCTGCTCAAGGAATACCCTCGCCAATGACCTGAGAGAATAGAGGAAGTGTCAAGTGTCTTGAGAGCTGGAATCAGCTTCTCCTAAAATGAGCTACAGGAACACCTACTGGGTGCCCGGTACTGTACTGCTTGCTCTATCCTCATTATCTCTCATGATTTTCCTTCTATTTCTTCAGATGAGGAAATTAAAGCAAACAGAAAATGATATCACATCACCAACAAGAGATAAGTTCACACAAGGCAAACTTGTTATAGGTAAATAAAGGCTCAGAGGCCCAGGAAGCAGGATGAGGTCATTAAGAAGTGAAAGAGGGGAGGAAACAAGAAAAATGACTGTTGTTGTCATTAGGCAGAATTTTGGTGCCAGGGTGTGAGTCTTCTGAGAACTTGAACTTGAATCCATCTTATGACCCAATGCTCAAGTGATATTCAAACATCCTATGGCTCTGCTCCTAATCTAGGCCTGGGTAGGAATCAGGCAGCTACACTCCAACCCCCTATAATCTGGTTTGCTCACGTGTATACACAAGACTCACTCCTGAGAACCAAGAATGTTTCCATCTACTTTGACCAGAGATGCATGGTGTCTCAATTCCCTTTTTCATGCTCCTCAGGGAAGAGATAACACTTCCCATTCAGGGGCCATTGGCTTCCATACTGAAGGCTTTATCCCAAATGGATTTGCATCTGGCTGGCCACCCAGGACAGACAGATGATATCCATATTTTCAGTTCACCCAGACCATCCGCTCACTTTGCAATAACACTGTCCTCTCATCTGTGCTAAGGGACCACTTAAGAAAATTCTTCTTTAAGAACTAAGCCTTTAGGTGAGAATTTCAGATGGATTCTTATTACAATTGACTTGATCTGATAGCCCATAAAACTATGATGGGTTTCTGATGGAGTCCTAATTCTCTCCATGAAATGGGGACAGGAAGGAATGAGGAAAAGAGAGCCTTTTGTACCTCCTAGATACCGACTGAGTCTCTGCCTCCCCCAGCATCAGAATGGCATCGTTGCCCACCTCATTCATTTCCCCAAACATGGATTGACTATCATTCACGAAGTTCTCTGATAAAAACTTGATAAGATGAAGTGATAACCCTTAAAGGAAGTTTGAAAAAAACACATGAGAGCGTCACTAGGCTGACATGATGGGTTTTCTTTTGCTGACTAGACTTACTCTCACCGGAGGGTGGCTGCGAAGACAGGGGAAGAGGAAGTCAAATGTGCTTCCTGATACAGACATTTGGTCGTCATGCTATGGGATTTAGGATGGACTCTCACTTCCAATAAATACCTCATGAAACTTTCAAGAAAAATCTACATTCTCATCAATGTCTAGAGTTTGAGTTTTCTTCATGGAATACACACATTGAAATGATATGTTTGCAGGGATTTCAAAGGAGTACCAGTCACATGGGTATTACACAGAAGGAGATGGATGTGCTTCCTGCCCTCAAGGAACTCATGATCTGGTAGGATTGATAAGACACTTAAAGAATACCAAGGACACAGTGGTCAGGATGCAAGTCAAAGCAATTCAGTGGAGAGCAAAGTCAAAGCAATTCAGTGGAGAGCATTCTGTCTTTTTGATTTTGTTGATTTTATATCATAAGCACCAGCTCAGTACTGATTTTTATCACCCCATCTGGTGAAGTGGAGGGCAGACAGAATAAGGAACAGGGGGAAGATATCTGTTTTGCATCTCACTTGGCATAACCTGAAAATGTATGGTTGTAAAAGTAATATAAGACAACTCATATAAATCATTCTATCCATTGGGTTGGAGAGGTTTCTGTGCGCTATACCAAAGCCGGCAATAATAAGGGAAAAGCTGGTGACGGGACAATGGTATCACACATAAATATACATAAACACAAACACCCAACTTTAAAAAAAAAAAAAAAGACTGGATAAATATTTGCAACATGTATTACATGTTGTCATTTGCTTTTTTTTTTTAACTGGTTTAAGTTTACCTTAATGTCACACTTGGATTCTTACCAAGTTCTGCCCTGTGTCAAGATCACATGGTTTAGTAAAGTCATTAATAAAAATATAGGCACCTGAGAAATTTTTATTGACCTGAGAAGACAATAGAGAAACAAAACTAAATGCAACTTGGGATTCCGTACTGGATCCTGAAACAGAGGAGAGGCAAGTATATCAATAAGAAAATAGACAAAGAAGAGGCTCCTGTGTGTGGTTCCGTCATTAAGTGTCTGCCTTCAGCTCAGGTCATGATCTCAGGGTCCTGGGATCGAGCCCTGTCCGTATTGGGCCCCCTGCTCAGCTGTCTCTCTCTCTGTGTCAAATAAATAAATAAAATCTTTTAAAAAACAACAACAAAAAAGAAAATGAACAAAAGACAGATATAGGTAAGTCAAAAGAAGAAATAGTCAATAAAATAGGAAAAAATGTTCAACCTCACTAATTTAAGTTATACATATAATACATATTACATGTAATATATACCACACACACATGCTGGATTGGCAAAGATGGAAAAAAATCAGCAACATCCACTCTGATATCAGTATTTATTGGTAAAATTATAAAATCACTCACTCGGGGCACCTGGGTGGCTCAGTCATTAAAATGTCTGCCTTCAGCTCAGGTCATAATCCCAGGGTCCTGGGTTTAAATCCCGCATCGGGCTCACCACTCAGTGGGAGGCTTGCTTCTCCCCCTCTCACTCCCCCTGCTTGTGTTCCCTCTCTTGCTGTTCCTCTCTCTGTCAAATAAATAAAAATCTTTTAAATAAAAATAAAATAAAATATAAAATAAAATAAAATCATCCACTTTCCTGTATTTCTGCCTTGATTACCTTATTATTGTCTGTAATTCAGACTAGTTGAAGTTAGTATCACCTGTCACTTGGACGACTACAATAACCCCCTAACATGTCAACCCTGTTCATTCTTGCCTTTATCAGTTCTCCATTCAGCCAAATTTATCTTTTTAAAATACAAACACACTCTCTAAACCTTGATCATATCTCCCCTTGCTGTTGGAATAACAATAAGATCCTTCACAAGACCTACAAATGCATCTGTGCCCTGCTTCCTTCCCTTACCTACAGCCTCACCTTGTACTGGGCTCCCCCTCACTTTCCACACCAGCCATACACACCTTCTACAAGCCCTCTGTGGCCACAATTGCACAGGCTGTGGTTGAAGAGCTCTTATAGCCCCCACTAGTCTAGTTACCTCCCACTCAAGCTTTAAGCCTTATCTGAAATGTCTCTTCCTCCATGAAGCCATCCTTGAACTTCCCAACTACGCCAAATCCTCTCGACTGTCCTAACAGGACTGGGTGTTTCTCCTAAGTAAGACTTACTTACACCAGACTCCATATCAGCTGTTACTCGCCATTGTACCCAGTACTTGGCACACATTTGGATCTCAATGACTATTGTTGAATGAAATACAAATTTTTCTAAATATCAGGTTGTCGGCATATGTCAAAATTTTAAATACATGTGTTCTTTGACCTAGGGATCTGCTTCAGGAAACTTATTTTTCCTTTTTCTATATCATACACACACGCACACATATGCACATGGGAGTGAATCTTGAGATTTTCCACTTTTTAAAGTATGGGCATATTACTTAGATAATCAGAAACAAACAATGAGGATATCTTCATCTTGTGGGAAATGTAAGTTAATATTCACTTCTGTAGGTTGTATCAAAGTGTCCCCAGGTTAAAACAGTTACATCAAAGGGAGGACATAAAAATATCACTGTCATTCCATAGATGACCTCAGCATGCTGTGGCAAAAATCACAGCAGGTAGAGATTCTTTCTTTTTTCTTCTTTTTTTTCCTTTTTTTTTTCAATTTAAAATGTACAATTCAATGGTTTTTAGTATATTCACAGAGTGGTGCACCGTCACCATAATCAATCTTATAATTATTTTTGTATTATGTTATGTTAGTCACTATACAGTATGTCATTAGTTTTTGACACAGTGTTCCAAGATCCATCGTTTGTATATAACACCCGGTAGACATTTTCAAGCAGGGATGGGGGAGTGCCAAGGGTTCAAGGATGTCTTCACAAGACCAATTATAAAGGAAAGTCAGGATTCTTGTAGAAGAAGAGGGGAGAGGTGGGGAAGATTCCATGTCAGCAAGAGGTTCAGTGCAAATTGCAGTATGAAGATAGGACTGTGCAGGGCAAGCAATGTGCTCCTTAGACTGAGTATAAGAAGTGTGGAGAGAGGCGAGATGCAGGACAGAAAAGGCAGGCTGGGGCCAGATCACAAAACTTTCCATATCTGATGAGAAGAAAATCAGGGGGGATGAGTAGAGGTTCCATGCTATTCTATTTATTCATTTCTTTTTCTGAGATAGTAAAATATCCTATTGCACTTAGTGCTGTAGTGAATATCCTTACACATTTCTTCAGGCACAAGCTGAAATAGAATTGTAGGAGACAATTTTAACCATGGAACTGATGTGTGAAATGGTATGCTCACTTTAAATGTAGATAAATATTCTAACATTGCTCTCTTTAGAGAGCATACCTTAAAAACATACAAATGTCTGTTTTTCTATATCCTTGTCAAAAACAAGTTGTCAAAAATGCATTTTAAGGAACTCTGGATATTAACTGAAAAATGCCATTTTAATTTACATTTGCTTATTTTGGAGGGACCTAGGCATCTGTTCAAGTATCTTAGTTCCATTTGTATTTCTTTTTATGAGTTATTTGTTCATGCCTTTTGCCAATTTTTCTAGTAGAATGTTGATCTTTTTCTTATTCATTTTCTTATTCATCCTTATTCATTTCTTATTCATTTATATTTTATCATACTCAGCCTTTTGTCTGATATGTTTGTTAGAAATATTTTTCCTTGATTATAATTTGTCTTATGACTTTATTTATAGTGTTTCTTACTGTGCAGAAACTTTTGATTTTTAGAGCCAAATTTATCCAGCTTTTATTTTATGTCTCCTGAATTTTATCATGGTTAGAAAGTTCTTCACTCCAAGATCATTAGAAACATTTTTTCCATTTTTTCCCTAGAACCTTGATAGTTTAATTTTCATGTTGATAGTCCATCTGGCACTTATTTTGGCTTAAAGAGTTAGGAGAATACAACTTTATTATTTTCCAGATGGTTACCCAATTGTCCCAACACCATTTATTAAATTGTAAATCTTTCCCCATTTACATATGCAACCTTTTTCAAGTACTAAATTTTCGTGAAAGTGTTAGGATAGATTTCTGATTCCATTCTATCAATTGTTCTCATTTATTATGTACAGTTAAGCTATATTAAATACTGTCCCTTTTCTTTTTCTTTTTTTTAAAGATTTATTTATTTATTTATTTATTTATTTATTTATTTATTTGACAGAGAGAGATCACAAGTAGGCAGAGAGGCAGGCAGAGAGAGAGGAGGAAGCAGGCTCCCTGATGAGCAGAGAGCCCGATGCGGGCCTCGATCCCAAGACCGTGAGATCATGACCTGAGCTGAAGGCAAAGGCTTTAACCCACTGAGCCACCCAGGTGCCCAAATACTGTCCCTTTTCAACAATTTTATTATCTTTTAGGATTTGTTCCCCCTTTTTATTTCTCCCTTTCAGAATTTTCCTGCAATACTTTGTCATGCTCTTTCTATAAAATCTCTCAGATAAGCTTATCTGACTACAGAAAAATAAAAAAAAAGCCTGTTAAGTGTTTTTATCGAAGTCTTATTAAATTTATAGATTAATTTAGGAAGAATTGGCAGCTTCATAATAATTTGTGCTCCTGGCCTTTCCATTTATGAAGACTTTCCCTGGGTGTGTCCCTCATTAACATTTTAAAGTTTTTCTCACATGAATCTTAGGAGCACCACTCTCTGTGAAGATTATTTGTCAGATACATACTTAACTACTCAAGCAGAGGAACGAAGCTGGAGGTGAAGTGGTCAGTGAAAAGCGAACTCCCCGGGGAAGATAGAATGCATAACAAAGCTGCATAAAGTCAGCAATTTTGTTAACTTATTGGAACTAGCAGCAAGGGAGAAAAAAAGAAGCAAAGTCTTCTCTAAGGTTTTGAGCTTAAGGAATGTGGAGATGAGGAGGTATTGTTATCAGAAAAAGAAAGCAGGAGGCGAACTAGATTATAAGCAAGAAGATGATATATCTGATTCAGGAAATACCGGTGCTCAGTTTCCAATGAGATGTCTGGGTGACAATGTCCATCAAGCAAATGGAAACAAATGTCTGAAGGTACAGACATGGACTTAGAAAGGAAACCCTCAGGGTAAAGATCAAAGCTCTTCTGGAGGAAGGGAGTTAACTAGAGACAGGAGGACAAGGGCAGGACTTTGGAGATAATCTCGTGTGAAGAGAAGGAAGAAGGGCCAACAGAAGAGTTGAGAAAGGAGCAGCCAGAGCCGTGGAAGAAATAGTCCAGTGGAGAGTCCAGGAGAGGAGAAGGCAACCATGGTGAACGAAACCACTGCTGCATTTGTCCTTCACAAAGCACCCTCGAAGCTTGCATTAGAGAGAAGACATCCAGTGTTCACGGCTTGACCCATAACTGAAGATTTAGATGGCTTGAGGCAAGTCCGTTAAGTTCTCCAAGCTTCAATTTCCTCATCTGTGAAATGGAGATAATAATCGTACCTATTTCACAGGGCCACTGTAATGATTAAAAGAGAGCCTTCTGCATGATTGCAGGCACTCAGAAATACTAGCCCCCCCCCCCACCTCTATCTGTTGAGGTTTGTAAAGGCGAAACAGCATCCCCAAGCACACAGTTAGTGAGCAGCGAGACACTGAGAGTTTGGCATTTAGAACTTTCATTATAGGTGAGCCAGAATGGAAAATTTTCCTCAGACCACTGGGTACAAGAGCCAGATTCCAAGAGATCAAGAAATAAGTGGCAACTGGGTACATACCCAAAGGAAATGAAAACAGTATTTCAAACAGATATATGCCCTCCCACGTTTACTGAAGCATTATACTAGCCAAGACATGGAAACAACCTAATGCCCATCAGTGGGTGAATGGATAAAAAAGATGTGGCATGTGTGCCTATATATACAATAGACTATTATTCCACCAGGGTAGAGGAGAACATTCTGCCATCTGCAACAATATAGGTGGACCTTCAGCACATTATGCTAAGTGAGATAAGTCAGACAGGGAAAGACAAATACCACATGAACTCACTTATGTGTGGAATATGAAAAAGTCAAACTCATAAAAAGAGCAAAATGGTAGTGAACAGGGATCAGTGGGTGGGAGGATAAACTGATGTTATTTAAGGTCGTGAACTTGCAATGAACAGTAAATAAGCCATAGTGATATAATGCACAGAAAAATGAATATAGGCAATATTGTACTATAATTATGTAATGTGATAATATCAATAGAATGGCAATCTTATTACAATATCTAACTGTACCAAGGTAACACATTTTATACCTTAAATTTATACAATGCTATATATCAAATATCCAATTTTAGAAAAAAGAAGCAAATGACTTATTCCCTCCTATGATGTCTGTTCTTGGTCTCCCATAAGCCTGATTTTTTTTGTACCCTTCTAAAGTCTCTTTATGTGTATACACCTATTTCGTGGATCAAAATGTAGTGCACTGCACACTGTACTCTATGCCTGAATTTTACTAACAAGTGTCCTGGAGCTTTTTCTATCTCTGGATATAGAGACCATCTTCTTCCTTTGAGGTTGCATTTAGTATGTAACTATATTATAATGTAGTCTGTTCTCCATTGATGAATATTTGGGTTCCTTCCAATCTCCTGCTTTCATGAATAATGCTGAACCCATTAACCGGGTATACCTGTTGCTTCACACAGCAGTTCTATCTCTGGATGAATTCCCCAGAGTAAAGTTTCTATAGGACAAAACCTTAACCAGACCTACAAAGAGAATCAGCCTATAAATACAGAAACCATAATTCTTCTGTGAGCTGTCCAGTTTAGTGCAGGAACAGATAACTAAAAATCCCTACAGGAAAAATATTTCTTACTTCCTCTCTTTGTAAAAACAGAAAACAAATCCAAACACCCATGATGAATGTGGATTTCACTCCCCATTTAATGTGCTTTGCTCCAGATGTTACAGAAATCATTGAGTTTGATGTACTCTGCTATAATTTTTATTCACCATGCTGTTCAAAATCTTTTGAGTAACATTAGGGAGGTGGCTGAGTTTTGCAGGAATTGGTATTTAGAAACCTGAGTTGGAGTTTCTTAGAGTGACAACTATAGAGTCCTTTTATGATGGCATCACTTCAGCCTAAACTGAGTTATTGAGTTAGTGGTTAGCAAGCATGCAAGTTTAAATTCATATTGTTCTCCCACTCCTTTCCCGGTGGTTTCCAGCACATTGACCTCAGAAACAACTGCATAACCCTCAATGTTTAAAAAGAAGCCTCTTTTTCCATGAGGCTTCAAGCACTAAACCGGCTATCATGTCCAAGGCCAATGGGAGCAGAGACTTGGCACTTCAAGTGTGTGGGACAGAAGAGCCAGCAGAGACTAAAGAGCCAAGAGGTGGCCTGCTTTCCTTATTCCTGACATCAGTCATTTCCTTCTAGCTGATGCTGACAGTAAAAGAGCTGAAATTTTCCCAGAGGAGCTCCATCTCAGGTCATGTCCTCATAAATCAGAGCAAGCTGCCCTCCCACAGTGTACTCCAAGGACTAGCTCTGCAAGCTAAGCCGAAGGCCAACTCAGGTGCCCCAAGAAGAATGCATGGGGCTCTTACTCAACAGGGATTTGGAAAAAAAAGAGAAACAGCTAAGCTGGCAAAAGTATAAAAACACTGAAGTCTTGTGCTTTGCACCATTTTCTTACCAAATTAGAAAATAATTATAATCACAAAGAGGTTAGAAGACTCGGCCCTCAAGGAAGAAAGATGGGAGACAGTGACCAACTAAGCTGGACGTAACCAGCAGCGTAGTTCTGAAGATGGGGCCACCTGGCAAAGATTCAGGGCGAGTTAGGGTGAAAGAAAGGAGCTCAAGAAACTCTAGTGAGCTGGAAAAGCTGGGAGGAAAGGAATCAAAAAATCAAAGTGCAGCTGCTCTTTTTGGTGTTTAAATCATTATATATTAGCTGAAATTTTAGTCCGTTGGCCAACACTCAAAAGTAACATATGGCCAATAAAAGGTCTGGTGGAGTTTCCCATCTGCCGTTCAACATCACCATGGCTCACACATGTGAGGCTTGGAGTCAAGCAGGCCGCACTCCAGCATCTTTCCATGAGCCGTATGCAGCCTGTTCAGTGGGCACGATCCTACGCCAACACATGCCACCGGTCCCGCAGAACATTTGACAAGTCGATGTGCGTGTTCCCTGGAATTCGTTCTAGACTCAGCTCCAACTACCTTCCAGGACACGCAGGACAAAAAGTGTCTGAGTGGACCAGCCCTCCGGGATGTCACTGGTGTGGATGCCATAGGTTCTACAGGTGGAGTCCTCCCAAGGCATCATCTGGACACTGCAAAAAAAGCCTGAGAGAGACAACTACACTCTGGGTGTTCATTAAAATCCACTCCAAACCCAAAGGAATTGGCAAGTGCCTCTGGCTCAATTTTCGGAGCCATATTTATTGGTATTAAAATGCAAAGAGAGGAGGTTTGTTTTCCTGGCTCTGCATTGTTTATGTCACCCACTTCAGAAGTAGAACTGCCAGGAGTTGAGCAAAGTGGCCCTCTGCCACCAGCATGCAGGGACACCTCAGTGGTCCCCCTGCACCTGCGATGGGGGCATATTTTTACCCCAAACCCTGGAATGCGAAGTATCTAAGATACTCAAAACCGTTCTAACACTTTTCTCATTGTTATGCTCTTAACAAATTGGGGGTGGTGAATGATACCCACAGTGACTTCTTTGTTTAAAGAACAAAGGTCATCCCCAAAGGTGACTTCACTGTAACCCAAAGGGAAACCAGCGGGAGAAACGATGAGGCACACTACTCCATTTGCTTACATTTTACATGATGCTGTTCTTCCTCCTGCCTGCTTTGCACCTGTCAGAAATCGAGTGCCAGAGGCAGAGTGAGATCCCAGCCTAGACAAAGAGAGCCCTGTCACGGACTCCTGCTTTGACTGCGTTGGCAGAGACAATGGAAGGGCAGGAGGGAGACAAGGGAAGAAAAAAAGACTTGTTGAAATACTACATGGGAACTGATGTAAAAAATGAAAAGTCCCTGAGTCTGGGAGGAGGTGGCACAAATTATAACAATGAATCATTTGCACAGAAATGGGTTCTCAGTTCTGACAGACAGCGAGGATTTAGGGAGACGGATTCCTCCCGGGTTCAGCAAGAAGCTGAGACAGGGAAGCCAGTGATGCTTGGGGTTTGGCAGAGACTCTTTCTCCAATGTGCTGACTTGGCGAAAACTCAGTCCTCAAGGAGCCAGGCTCTCTAGAGACTATAATTTTTTTCAACCCATGTGTATTTGAGGGAAAATTCAATCTCTCTGCCTCTGACTCATTTACACTTAACTCATCAAAAAGTTGTTTGCTTTGTGTTATTCAATGGCCAGTAAGTTGGAGTCTAATTTAGAAACAGCCCGTGGTCCTGGAAAAAGACCCAAAGCCAGATGAGAGACTCAGATTCAACTTCTGCTTTGATTACGAAGGGTGGGAGGTTATTTCTTTTGGGGCACAACACTGCACGGAGAGTCAGACGCTCAACTAACTGAGCCACCCCGGTCTCCCAGCGGACTACTTTCTTACTAATTCCAACCTCCACTACTGCACCAAGCTCACAGAAACTAGATCTTAGAGAAGGTGGTGAGAGCTGTAATGTAGGATCTTAAGTCACATGTGACCTATTAAGGTTTAAGACCTTGTAAGTCACCCAGGAGAAAAGAGCGGATCCCAGTCCCTGTGTGTCCACAGGAAGGGAGACACAGTTCCCAAAGACAACCATCCACAAAATGCAGGTGGCCCACTTCCCCCAGTTTAGAAAAAATAAAATTACTAGAGCAGTTGAGGGTTCCATTTAGGGACTTCTTGGAATGGCTGCATGGTAGCCACTCAGTTTTGCCCGCAACAACCCCCCACCACCCCTGCAGTTAACCAGTGGGAAGGAGGATTGCATGATGGAAAAAGGTCCTTAACAAATACAATAAAAAAGCAGCCGCTGCAGTTAACTTCAAGGTAACTTCAGACATTTCAAGACTAGTTTCAGGTTTTGGTATTTTAAATGTATGTTGAAGGAGAAACTAAGTCCCTTCTCTAAGCCATTGGGACTCATCACTTTCCCGTGTCTGTGGCACTGAGGCATCGGTCCCCGCGATCCTACTCCCCGCACACCCCCAGTCCCTGCCATCTGCACACCGGAAAACCCTCTCCACAAAACGAGTAACACATCGCTTTGTTTCTGCGAGGATGCCTGTGGCTTTTTCACTTGCCACCCTGCAAGTGAATACCCATTGAGGACCGTGCCCCCCCTGCTGCCCACCATAAAGGGGCGGTGGCAGCTAGGAGCCCTGGGCTGGGATTGCAGAATGCTCCTCCCGCCAGAACTCACCACCAGAAGACACCTGCGACCTGCAGGAGAGGAAAGTTCTGCACAGGTCCCTGTGTCCCTTAGCTCAGGCATGGGCAAACTTTCTCCATAAGGCCCAGAGAGTGGAAGTTTTAGGCTGCCCTTGTGGCGTCAAAGCAGCTGTAGATCGTCAGTGCTCAGAAGGGCACAGCTGTGTTCCCATATAATTTTATTTACAAACACAGGATTTGGCCAGCTGGCTGTAGTTTGCTGACCTCTGGGCCAGCTTGCGTCACCCTCATAAGCACTCATGGTGATAAACCCTGTCCTCCCAGGGGAGTTTCTCATCGAGGGTCATCATTCTCGAGAGAAATTGCTCAGCAAACCTCAAGTGTCTTAGCATGATTTAATTCACCATCCACACTTCTAGAGATGAGAAGTGAAGGGAGGAGAAACAACACTCCAGAATCAACGTGAGTATCTGGAGATGAAAAAGAAAGACCGAGAAGAAAGGAGGAGGTGACAATCTGAGCTGAGGGAGGGGAGGGGATGCATCTGGCCTGGAAGGAGAAGGGCAGATTCAAAGGCACTTTGTTACAGGGTTCTGTCATCCCAACTTTTCCCAGGATGACTGGAGGCAGGATCCAGTATCCCATGACGGTTACGAACATGGTCTGGAAGTCAACAGTGGTGATGTCACTGGATAAGCTTCTGCCCGGTGCTGGGGACTTGGATAAACTGTGAGTCCTGAGCATCAGCTTTCTCATCTGTCCAGTGGGGAGTCATAAGATTGACGTGAGGTTTCAATTAGATCATTAATGGAAAGGGCTTGACCACGTGCTGGGCGTGATGTGAACACTCAGTGAAAGCTGGCTGTTCTTACCGTTTTCACCGAGAATGAGCCCACGGAAGAAAAGGCTAGCAGAACGGAGATGTCAGCTCTCAGTTCACAGATGCTCTTAGTGGGTGTTCTATAGCTCCTCCCTCCTTCTAAGCAAGAAAGCTATCAGTGAGTCAGCTGGCCTGTCGGGACTACAGCTAATCCTAAACGACGGTAGGCATTCAGACAGAAGTTCCTTCATAAGCCAGGATCCATCAAACTTTTTCTTGACGAAGTTCCCCTTCCCTGATTCTGTCCATTTAAATGTATTATGTCTTAGCAGTTGGTCACTGAACTAGAAGGGGGGCTTCTGTTGATCCAACCTAAAAGCTGGGGCTTGTTTTTCCCATCATTTATTTCAAGCATGCTTTCTGGAGAGCTTACTGGGGCTTGAGTAGAAATACAAGAAAGGGGACAAATTAGATAAAATATAGTGTTTACGGAACACAAGACTAATTGCTTTTTAATTCTATTTGCATGGATTCTGGCGAAACCCTCTCCGCAAGCTCTTGAACCTAAGAGCATTTAAGATCAAGTTTCTAAGGAATCGAGTTTCTAAGCGAAAATGTAGCCACCACCAGAAAAACAGGAAAATGAGGATTGGAAATTGAATGTTTCCTAGGCTCAAAAATGCTCATTTATCATGCAGCCCCAGTGGCCTCATCAGTCCCTCCTAGCCTTTGAGGACCCATGCTCTGCCCTCTCTGGGAGGCTTGAATTCACAGCTCGAATCTGTACTGTTTGCGGTCTTCTCTCGCTGCCTGAGACACAAATAACAGTCGCTCTCACTCCTGGGTGCACATGATAATAATCGAGGGAGTTTTTAAAAATACTAATGCCCAGGCCCTCCTCCAAGAAACCTGATTTAGTTAGTCTAGGTAGAATTAGACATCAGAGTAGCTTTTAACATTTTATTGAAATAAAATATTGCTTACGGAAAGTGCTTCTTAAGAGTGTTCAGTTTGGTCAGTTCTCACAGTGAAATGTGCCTGTGTAACCAACACACAGATCGAGACACAGAATGTTACCAATTCCCCACTGTCCCCTCATGTGCCCTTCCAGAAACCACTCCTCCCAGGGTAAACATTTCCCTCACTTCCCACAGCATAAGATGAATTCTTCCTATCTTTGACATAAATGGAGCCATACGGTATGACTTTTCTTTTTATATTTAAATAAACTTTCAAATTTTAGAATAGTTTACTTTTACAGAAAATCTGCAGGTAGTACAAAGAGTTCCTAGACACTCGGGCCAAAGTTCCTGTGTGCTGAACAGCTTACGTTACAATGGCATACTAAAGTGTGATTTTTTTAAAAAATCTGGTTTCTTTCACTGTACATATGGAAGAGATTCATCCACATCAATGTGTGGTTGTCATTCTCTCCATATCATTGCTGAATGGTACTCCATTCTGTGAATGATCCATAATTATTTATCCAAACTCCTGTTGATGTGTGTTTGGAGAGTTTCCAGCTTGGAGCCCTTGCTAGTAGTGATAGTCTTACGAACATTCGAGTAGGCATCTGCATTTTGAAAAAAGCTCTCCAGGGATTCTAATTTGCATCCAGAACTGGAAACCACTGATATGATCTAGGCCAAAAGATTTATGGCCTCCTTGGATTGCTGTTCTACCATTCTTCGTCCCTGTATTTTCTCTTGTGTGGAGAGGGGCGAGGAACATGGACCGCTGTGTTCTCGTCCTCATGGTGCACAGGGTAGTGCTGGAGACAAAGTGGGTCTTCAGTAAATGCCTATTTCTTGATTTTAACCAACTGATCCTGCTTTCATAGCTCCCACCACCCTTTGTTCCAGGGAAACAATCTCCGTGTAGTAAGTGGGTTGGTGCCCACCTTCACCTCATCTGGCCCACTTCATGCCTCCTCCCTGGTCCTCACAAGCTGGGCGCTGGATGTGCATCTTCAGGATACGCTTAAAAGAACACATTTTGAGTATAAATTTAAGAGGAGGAGAGAGGGGGTGCAACAAGCCCAGGTCGTTCTGGTGGTGATTCATCAGCTTTTTCCTTTCTGTATTGATTGCTCCTTAATCTTCCTCACTTTTCTAAAAATCATTTATCTTTTCTTTCCTGATTTTTTGTAGCAGCTTTTCCTATATAAGAAATATAACCCTTGTTTTTCCTATCAGATCTGTTCCACTTCTATTCAGTGTGTTTGCCCACGGCCTTCGTAGGTAGCCCCCCCGGGAGCCCGGTATCGAAGCTCCTCCTTTCTTTCCACAGTCTCCCCCAAAGCTCTGCCAATGTGCCTGGCATTGCAAATATCCCAACCGAGTCCCAGAGTGGAACATCAGACCCTAACGTCTACTGGGAAATGTGGCTGGGACACTGCTGAGGTTAGCTATATATGAGTTCTCTTGGGCTACTGTAGCAAACAACCATAAATGAGGGGGCTTAAGACATCATAAATGTGCCCTCTCACAGCTCAGGAGGCCAGAAGTCCAAAATCAAGTCATTAAAACAATAACAATGATGACGACAACAACAACAAAATCAAGGTACTGGCATGATTCGTTCTGGAAGTTCTGTAGGAGAAACCAACCTAGACATCTGTCCTAGCCTTTCATAGTGGCCAGCCCTCCTTGGTGTTTCTTGGCTTGTAAACACATCCCTCCACTCTCTGCTCCCATCTTTACAGTATCTTCATCCCTGCGTGCCTCAGTGTCTGTGAAAGTCAATTTTGTGTGTCAATTTGGATGGGCCACATTGCCCAGATATTTGGGCAAATGTTATCCTTAATGTTTCTGTGAGAATATTTGGGGCAAGGGTAACATTTAAATTTGCAGGTTTTGAGTGAAGCACATTGCCCTCCACTGAGAGGTTGAGTCTCGTTCAATCAGTTGAAGGCCGAAATATAACAGAAGATGGACCTCCCGTCACCCCTTGCCCCCTCCCAAGAGGCAATTCCACTAGCAGGAGATCCTGAACTGCAATAACAGCTTTTCTTTGGACTTCCAGCCTGATCGCTGTCTCTAAAGATTGGGGCTTGCCTGCCTCCATAATCCACAAGTCAATTCCTTAAAATAAATCTCTCTCACTCTTCAGCACGTCCTCATAGCATTTCTCCTGATCATTGTCTACCCACCCATACTCATCACAAAAGAATCATTCAAACCATGTGCTCCCATTGTCCACCCTCCTCACGTGCCTCGCTGACTGGGGCTGAGTCATAGCAGCCTCGCTCTGAAGGCAAGAGCTAGCTAGGCCACAAGGTCCAATATTGGAAACATCATCTTGGCCCTTGTTACTGCTGTTGAGCCACATTATTGCAGAAGAATATTTTTATCCTTTTGGGAATATGGCAAATTTACCTGTAAACTAACCTGCCCAATCAGAGAAATTAACTAAGTTCTTCACTGAAGGATCTAAAAAACATAAACAACTGAGACATGACGCAGAATCCCAAAATGTTTGAGTTCCCCTCCCCCCCAACCCCGGCAGATGGTAATGGAAACAGGTCGTATCCAAAGAGTCAACCAGATGGTTAGATAAGTTTTTTAGGAAGCCCAAAATATAGGAAGAAAACTGGCATCTAAATTTCTCATGCCTCTGCTGAGAGATGATGAAGGATTTTCTTTAAAGTATATTCCTGGATTCTTGGCAATGACATTTAGGACCGCTAGCCAATAAGCATGATGGAAACAAGCAACTCTGACTTCTCTAAGTTACCCTCTACAGTGTGACCAAAGATGTTATTCTAGACTCCGACCACACCCCTGCTGGATTCAAATGGCCCAGCACTCCCCCCTATTTCAACCAGAGCCAAGCGTCACGCAGGCTCAAACTTCCTCTAGCCGGGGTCACTGCATGCTTCCCACCCACACCTGACCATGCCGCTCTATTGTCCAGAAGACAGACACACAGGCTATCCCCCCTCCATGCCTGGGCCATGCTATTCCTCTGTGTATATCTCCATCTTCTTTCATCCTCTTGGAAAATGCAACTCTCTCTCCATATATATGGAGAAATATATATATAATAATAATATACATCCCTTTATTTCCAGATTTCCACTACACTACATTGCAATGAATCAATCAGAAGTAGAAACCATGGTAAACTTTTTTGGGGGGTGGGGACATGGAGTGTAAGAACAGGTGTTACGAAGATACTCAGAGCCTGTGGGCGGAAGAGCTTCGGTGATGTCCGGAAGTACGTTGGACAACAGCCTCCTATCTTCCCCCTGTCCACACTGCTTAACGTGGAGTTGCTGCTCAGGCCCACTGGTGAGAAAGGCTGGAACACATATTAATGCTTTCGCTGCTTACTCACCATTAGGACTCAGTCACAACCTCCTGTTGTATTACCTTAGACAACCAAATGTCCTAATCAGATTCCAAGCTCCTCTGAGGGCTGTCACGGAGGCTTTGCCGCACATAAAACACAGCCACTTTGAGTTGTAAAATTGGATTTAAAAATGAGTCTGCACAGCCCACAAGTCTGATTCATACACCACCTTTCATCCTACCCAGCTGTGACTGTCCACCATTCTTGGCCCTCCCCGAACTTCACCAAACCCCTAACTCCTGCCTTCTCCCTTATCTTGTCCTTAGTGGGGTGAGGATCAGAGCTGTAGTAAAGAAAGAACTTGTTATAAGGGAAAAGGTGAGGAGTGCAGGGATGCCCCATGCATGTGTCTTATTTGATAGCTTCTTTCAAGGTGAAAGTTTGTTTTATAGTCTGATCAAAATACTCTCAAATTATCTGAATCAAGATGTCATGTGACACAAGGCAAGTAATTGCTGTCGTTGGGGTGGGGGGTGCGGCTGGGTTTGCAGGGACCTCACTTTTCAGTATATATTATTAACACCTTTTGCATTTTGTATTATGGGCACACATTACCTTTACCAAAATATAAGTGAATTTTCTTTAAGATTGTGTATTCCCTTAAGAGACCCCTTGTACTTGAGTCCTAGAGAATAATGAACGACAACTCCAGGAGGGGACATATTTAATTAAAATTCCTATTAATTCCAATGTATCTGCACCATTGCTTTGGTGGAGATGTAAATTTGAAGGTTCTCTTAGAAATGTTCTCTTTTTCTGGGGCGCCTGGGTGGCTCAGTTGGTTAAGCGACTACCTTCGGCTCAGGTCATGATCCCAGAGGCCTGGGATCAAGTCCCACATCAGGCTCTCTGCTCAGCAGGAAGCCTGCTTCTCCCTCTCTCACTCCACCTGCTTGTGTTCCCTCTCTAGCTGTGTTTCTCTCTGTCAAATAAATAAAATCTTAAAAAAAAAAAATGTTCTCTTTTTCTAAAACTGGAATTGGAGCCTAGAATTGGCTGTGAACTTGTAAACAGCAAGTGCAAGTGAACATAGGATATAGGTTCAACATCACTCCTCCCACAGGAAGCTGAAGATTTACACAAATATGTGTCTGAAAAGCAAAGGCCTATTTAGGGATGCAAGCTCATGTTTCCTGATTGGTGAATAAATATTATACCCTGTAACTCAACATAATCTTCAGTGGTAGAGTTTACTGGCTTATTTATTTTTCAGAAATAAAACCAGCAAAATACACCATACTGCAAAAATGTTTCATTTGCTCTCCTCTGTCAACTCCAGATGAGTTATTAAGAGTCTTACTCTTTTATAGGCTATCGATAGTTTTTCCATCAAAAAAAGCTCCTTTAGGGGCGCCTGGGTGGCTCAGTTGGTTAAGCGACTGCCTTCGGCTCAGGTCATGATCCCGGAGACCCGGGATCGAGTCCCACATCGGGCTCCCTGCTCGGCAGGAAGCCTGCTTCTCCCTCTCTCACTCCCCCTGCTTGTGTTCCCTCTCTGGCTGTGTTTCTCTTTGTCAAATAAATAAAATCTTTAAAAAAAAAAAAAAAGCTCCTTTAATTCATTATTGATGCTTTTTAAAAATGCCACTGTCTAGCCACCACCCTATTGAAGGCAGAGGATAAAAGAGAAAACATCTGAGGAAACGTGAAACATGAATACAACCATTGCTTTTTTCTAAAATGGTTCGTCAAATTATCTCTGCTGATGCAAGTAAACTCAGTGACATCTCCATTACCAACCAAAACGCTGGGAGTGCTAACAGAAATTCCCTATGCACGCCCTGCCCTGCTCTCCTGAAAGCAGGCGGTCACTGTGGCAGAAGAATTACACTTTGGGGCTCTGGAGCCAAACTTCAGTGCTTTACTAGCTACTGGCTAATAACCTTGACTAATTGTCTTAACTCTTCTGCCTAAATTTCCCCATCTATAAAATAGGGATAACAATTGCATCGCCTGCATGGAGTCGTTCTGTGCAATAAATAAGATTATGCATGTCAAGAGCTTGGCAGCAAGTGAGAGCTCAGTAAGTACTAGCTATTATGGTTATATGATAATAGAATGGCCAGAGTTGGTGCTATTAGATCTGGAAATTTTTCTATCTGGGTACTTCTCCATTTCCCCATTGTCTCCTTCATGATCCAAAACGTGTGTGGAGAGCATGCTTTTACTGGTTGCCATGTTCATTGCCTTGTTCTGTCCGGGGCCTTCCCCATGTTTGGCATTCAGCAATTCATAGCTGGGCAAACTGGAGATACTGCCTCTCTTCTGCCCCCTCCCCTTGTCTGCTCTGACATGGTTCTCAAGCACAGGCAGGCAGGTGAGGGCCAGGGTAGTCTCATCCCAAGGAGAAGGGAGCTTTAAACCTCCCCTTGTCCTCAGTTATCCCTGATGTCTGGAGAATGCCTCAACTCAGCTCAGTCTTCAGTTAAAAAGGATGGAAAGGAAAAAGGAAATGGAATTAAAGCTCTCCTAAAAAGAAAAGAAGCACAATCTTCTCTTGTTCCAATCTGCCTCTAACTCAGACTTAAAACACGATGGGAAAATATGGTAATTTGGGTTGCCTATGGGTTACCTTAAGAACCAAATCCAAAGTCTTCATTATAAAACTTCATGAATAAGAGAAACAAATTTTTTGCCTTCTGCCCACCCAAATGCTGTGCATCATTCAGGACTATTTTATACACATTTCATCCAGGAATGAACTCTCCTTTTAAAAATGCCCAGACGCCCTGCAAGTTGATTCGAGCCCTTATTAATACCTGCCTTATTTTAAAGTTGTGTGTTAAGGTGTTGGGGACTATGTACTAAATTTTCCACCGAGCTGTCAGAAAGCTGAGCTCAGGGTTGCTACCCGTATTTCTCACCCACAGCTTGTAATCTGAGTTCATTTTCATGGTGTGTCATTCTAATTGCTGCAACCTGCACTGATAGCCCCATTTGACGCATAAGCAGCAACTCTTCGAGCTCCAAACTTACAGTGACTTTATCTCTGCACAGCTTGGGAAATCATGATATAAACCAAGGGATAATCAATGGCATAGTTTTAAATAGCACAACTAAAAATAGATTACCTGCCGCGGCGTGCAAACATTTAGAGTGGGCACTGCTACAGTGGGGGAAGGATGAGGTTTACTAACATGATAGAGGAAATCTCATGAAGCTACAGAAATGGGTTGTCTCTGCTCAGTTCTAACCTGGAAGTGACCTTTCCCACACAAAGGGGTTGCAAATCCCATTAATTACCATAGTCCTTACAAATTCAGCTTCTGGCCCTCAAATTACTTATCCTTCCAAAGTGAATGCAATTTTAGTCCAATTTCTTTTTTTTTAAGAATTCTTTTTTTTTATTTATTTATTTGACAAAGAGAGGCAGAGTGGGAGAGGGAACACAACCAGGGGAAGTGAGAGAGGGAGACACAGGATTCCCACCAAGCAGGGAGCCCGATGCGGGGCTTGATCCTAGGACTCCAGGATCATGACCTGAGCTGAAAGCAGACACTTAACGACTGAGCCACCCAGGCACCCCAGTAGTCCAATTTCACTTTAGATGTACAAACCTCAGAAATGTATATGACCATTGGTAGCATGTTGGAGGGATATGAAAAGGAGTGAAATAAGCCAAGCAGAGCAAGTCAAATATCATATGCTTTCACTTACTTGTGCAGCATAAGGAGTAATATAGAGGATAGTAGTAGAAGGAAAGGAAATGGGAAGTGGGGTAAATCGGGGAGGGAGACAAAACATAAGAGACTTTGGACTCAGAAACAAACTGAGGGTCTTGGGGGAGGGGGGTAGAGGGATGGGCGAGCCTGGCGGTGGGTACTGTGAGGGCATGTATTGCATGGAGCACTGGGCATAAACAATGAATCTTGCAACACTGAAAAAATAAAAAAAGAAAAAAGAAAAGAAAAATAAATAACTTAGGGATTTAAAAAAAAAAAAGAAAGAAACAAGGTGTAGAAAAAAAAAATGTATCTGATGGACTCAGAGACAGTGACATCAGAGCCAGAAAGAGCATTTTCTTTTCATCCACATAAGTCTACCTCAAAGCTCATGTCGTTCAGTGCTGGAGGTACATGACCTCTCAGACTGCTTTCCTCTCCACTATTTGGAATATTTACCAAAAAACCCTGAACAAGGGGCAGGTACTCATCCAGCGTCCTCTGACATGTTCAAAGTCTATGTCCACAGGGTTCCTTGAAGTGTGACTGCTCCAAAGCAGAGGGTCTCTGTCCATCTTGCTCATGCTGCAGTGACCTTTACCCTCCTGAAGCCTTGCCTCTCCGAGAGCCCGGCTGGGAGCAGGGTGTAGGTCCTGCCCCGACTCCATTCTTAATATGTGGGATGCCCCTACTCTCATCTTGTCCTCAAAGGTGCTCCCTCCACACCACTTTTCTCCAGAATACCCAACACCCTCTCCAAGGAGCTCAAGATTTTATAACCCACTGGAGGGGCTTTGCCCTCATGCAGCTTCCCCTCACTGCCCTGCAAAAATTTCCAAGGCAGGGGCGCCTGGGTGGCTCAGTTGGTTAAGCGACTGCCTTCGGCTCAGGGCATGATCCTGGAGACCCGGGATCGAGCCCCACATCCGGCTCCCTGCTCAGCGGGAGGCCTGCTTCTCCCTCTCTCACTCCCTCTGCTTGTGTTCCCTCTCTAGCTGTGTTTCTGTCTGTCAAATAAATAAATAAAATCTTTAAAAAAAATTTTTTCCAAGGCAAAGAAACACAACACCCTTGTTTCCCATCTGAACCAAAAAGGGAGGAGGGAAAACCAGCACCAATTAGTATCTCAATCCTCCGTCCTGCCATAAACAAAGTCTTTGTAATTAAGGTACAAGCAGGTTGCAGACACCCCAGGTCAGATAAGACCTTTTCAGATAAAAGCAACAGGATGCAGGCAGAGAAGAATCTGGTTTGAACCAGAGCTAATCTAGTGAAAGGTTATCTCCAAGTTCGGCAATGAGGAGGGCAAAGAGAAACAGGCAGGATCTGATGTGTATCTTTCTTTGCAGCTTAAAGTCAATACTTAAGAACAATGAATGGCATTTCAATTCATTTTCCATAATGTGTTTATGATCTTCTTAAGACCCAAGGAACAGAATCCTTTCTAAAAGTTTTAGAAATAGATGCAAGATTTAGGTGAGGCACACTTGAACACTACAGTCACAACAGTGGGCAAAAAACAAACAAGCAGCTCTCCCTCTGAGGACTGGTTAAACCCAGAGCATCTCCATCTGTATGTGCAGAATATGAAAATCATGATTTTTGGAGAAGCAAGATGGCGGAGGAGTAGGAGACCTAAATTTCATCTGGTCCCAGGAATTCAGCTAGATAGTTATCAAACCATTCTGAACACCAACAAACTCAACAAGAGATTGAAGAGAAGAATAGCAGCAACTCTATGAATACAAAAGCAACGGCTTTCCAGAAGGTAGGACAGGTGGAAAAGTGAATGTGGGAAGATAGGCCACACGGAGGAGGGAGCCTTCGTCAGCCACTTACCTGTAAGTGAGAACGCAGCGGAGCACAAATACAGAACTTTTAGAAGTCTGCTCTGCAGAGGCACATCACTCCAGTGGCTAATCAGGGGGTGGACTCCTCGGTGGGACAGTGTGGTCTCAGGACCCTCGGCATCACAGAAAGACTGGGGGTGCCTGAGCACAGCCGAGCTCCCAGGTATTGGAGCAGGGAAGCTGGCTGCAGAGACAGAGTTGAGGAGTGGGTTCACAGCTTGGGGTTACCTTAAACCATGATCTGAGGCACAGTTCTGCCACTGTTCTTTGAGCAGGGACCCTACAAGTGGCAGATCCGGGGAGACCCCCCCTTCCTCCACTAGGAGGAGCGGCGCAGGAGTATGCCGCAAGAATCTGCTGGGTTTGGAGACTCCAAAGGAAGCCAAGCACCTGAGATAGAAACACTCGGTCACAGGCTCCGTGAGCACGGAAGGCGGCCAGAGAACAGGAAGACGGGAGTGATTGACTGCTTTTCTCTGGGGGTGCACTGAGGAGCGGGCCCTGAGTTCTCAGCCCTCTGCACCAGAGACCGGGAGGCTGCCATCTTCATTTCCGGCCTCCAAAGCGGTATGTAAAGTGTGGAGAGAACAAAAGCTCGCGAGAGAACAAAAGCTCGTGAGAGCGAATCTGAGCAGATTGCTTAGCCCGCCCCTGGCAAGGGCGGGGCAATTCCACCTGGGGCAACGACCTTTGAGAATCACTGCAACAGAACCCTCTCCAAGAAGATCAGGGAGAACATCCAGCCAAGACCAAGTCCACCGATCAATCAATGAGAGCTGAGGAAATTCAGAGCTTGGGGAATGCATCACGTAGAATTCATGGCTTTTTTCCCCATGATTCTTTAGTCTTTCAAAGTTAGATTTTTTTAATTTTACTTTTTCCTTGTTCTAATTTTATAAATTTTTTCTTATTTTAACTTTTTAAAATTATTTTATCTTATCAATACAACTTTTTTAAAAAATCTTTTAATTTTCATTGTTTTAGACATATTCTATACCTTTATTGTATTCAAGCTTATTTTTTTGTATAAATACAGGTTTTTCTTTCTTTAAAATTTTGGGATACAGTTTCTTCTAACAGACCAAAATATACCCTAAACCTAGTATATGGCTTTGTTTTAGTCTCCAGCCTGATCACATTCTCTCCTTTTTTTTTCTTTTTTCAACCAACTTCTTATCAATTCCTTTTTAAAATCTTTTTTAATTTTCATCTTTACAGGCATATTCCATCCTTCCATCATGTTTGCCTACTTATTTATTTATTTATTTCCTTTCTTTTTTTAAAATTTTGGGAGCCAGTTTCTTCCAAGAGACCAAAATACACCCAAAATCAAATGTGTGACTCTGTTCTATTCACCAGCCTAATTATATATATATATTTTCCCCCCTTTTCTTCTCCCTCCCCCCCCCAGGTTTGGGTCTCTTCTGATTTGGTTAGTGTATATTTTTCTGGGGTTGTTCTTACCCCTTTAGCATTTTGTTCTGTCATTTATCTATTCTCTGGACAAAATGACAAGTCAAAAAAAACTCACCTCAAAAAAAAACAAAACAAAACAAAAACAAAAACAAGAGGCAATATCAACTGCTAGGGACTTATCAATATGGACATTAGTAAGATGTCAAAACCAGAGTTCAGAATAACAATTATAAAGATGTGAGCTGGGCTTGTAAAAAGCACAGAAGATACTAGAGAATCCCTTTCTGGAGAAATAAAATCCCTTTCTGGAAAAATAAAGAACTACAATCTAACCATGTTAAAATCAAAAAAGCTATGAATAAGGTACCAAAAAATGGAGGCTCTTACTGCTAAGTTAAATGAAGCAGAAGAGAGAATTAGGGATCTAGAAGACCAAAAGAAGCTGAGAAAAAGAGAGATAAACAGCTACTGGATCACAAGGGGAGAATTCAGGAGGTAAGTGGTACCATAAGATGAAAAAATATTAGAATAATTGGGATCCCAGAAGAAGAATAAAGAGAGAGGGGCAGAAGGTATATTGGAGCAAATTATAGCAGAGAACTTCCCTAATTTGGGGAAGGAAACAGGCATCAAATCCAGGAGGCACAGAAAACATCCCCTCAATATCAATAAAAATAGGTCCACACCCCGTCATCTAATAGTAAAACTTAGAGGTCTCAGTGACAAAGAGAAAATCCCAAAAGCAGCTCAGGAGAACATGTCTGTAATGTACAATGGCAGAAATATTAGATTGACAGCAGACCTCTCCACAGAGACCTGGCAGGCCAAAAAGGATTCAGAGCACTAAACAAAACAACAAACAAACAAAAAAAATGCAGCCAAGAATACTAGGCTGTCATTGAAAATAAGAAGGAGACATAAAAATCTTCCAGAACAAACAAAAATTAAAAGAATTTGCAAACACTAAACCAGACCTACAGGAAATATTGAAAGGGGTCCTCTAAGCAAACAGAGAGCTTAAAAGTAAGAGACCAGAAAGGAACAGAGACAATATACAGTAATGAACGGTCACCTTACAAGCAATAAAATGGCACTAAATTCTTATCTTTCAATAGTTACCCTGAATGTAAATGGGCTAAATGCCCCAATCAAAAGACAAAGGGTATCAGAATAGATTTAAAAAAACAAGAATCACCAATATGCTGTCTGCAAGAAACTCATTTTTGACCCAAAGACACCTCCAGATTTAGAATGAGGAGATGAGAAACAATTTACCATGCTAATGGACATCAAAAGAAGCTGGGGTGGCAATCCTTACATCAGATAAATGAGATTTTTAAGCCAAAGACTATAATAAGAGATGAGGAAGGACACTATATCATAAAGGATCTGTCCAACAGAAGATCTAACAATTTTAAATATCTATTCCTCTAACAAGGGAGCAGCCAATTATATAAACCAATTAATAACAAAATCAAAGTAACATATCAACAGTAATACAATAATAGTAGGAGACTTTAACACCCTCTCTCACTGAAATGGACAGATCATCTAAGCAAAAGATCAACAAGGAAATAAAGGCTTCAAATGACACACTGGACCAGATGGACATCACAATTATATTCAGAACATTCCATCCCAAAGCAACGGAATACATTTTCTTCTCTAGTGCACATGGAACCTTCTCCAGAATAGATCACATCCTGCGTCACAAATCAGGTCTCAACCAGTACCAAAAGATTGGGATCATTCCCTGCATGTTCTCAGACTACCACACTTTGAAACTAGAACTCAACCACAAGAGGAAAGTTGGAAAGAACTCCAATACGTGAAGGCTAAAGAACATCCTACTACAGAATGAATGGGTCAACCAGGAAATTAAAGAAGAATTTAAAAATTCATGGGAACAAATGAAAATGAAAGCACAATTGTTCAAAATCTTTGGGATGCAGCAAAGGCAGTCCTGAGAGGAAAGTATATAGCTAACAATACAAGCCTTTCTCAAGAAACAAGAATGGTCTCACATACACAGCCTACTCCTAACATAAAGGAGCTGCAGAAAGAACATCAAATTCTTTCTAATAAAGCCTTAAACCCATCAGGAGAAGAGAAATAATAAAGATCAGAGCAGACATCAATGAAATAGAAACCAAAAGAACAGTAGAACAAACCAATGAAAGTAGGAACTGATCCTTTGAAAGAATTAGTAAGGTTGATAAGCCCCCAGACAAACTTATCAAAAAGAAAACACTAGGACCCAAATTAATAAAATCATGAATGAAATAGGAGAGATCACAACCAGCACCAAAGACATACAAACAATTATAAAAACATATTATGAGCAACTGTACACCAGCAAATTAGACAATCTGGAAGAAATGGATGCATTCCTAGAGACATAGAAACTACCAAACTGAACCAGGAAGAAATAGAAAACCCAAACAGACTCATAACCATAATCTCCCAATAAACAAGAGCCCAGGGCCAGACAGCTTCCCAGGGGAATTCTACCAAACATTTTAAAAAGAATTAATACCTATTCTCCTAAAATTGTTCCAAAAAATAGAAATGGAAGGAAGACTTCCAAACTCATTTTATGAGTCCAGCATTATCTTGATCCCAAAACCAGACAAAGACCCCATCAAAAAGGAGAATTACAGACCAATATCCCTGATGAACATAGATGCAAAAATTCTCACCAATATACTAGCCAATAGGATCCAATGGTACATTAAAAGGATTATTCACCACAACCAAGTGGGATTTATTCCTGGGCTGTAAGGTTGCTTCAACATCCATAAATCAATCAATGTGATAGAGTACATTAATAAAAGAAAGAACAAGAACCATATGATACTCTCAACAGATGCTGAAAAAGCATTTGACAAAGTACAGCATCCTTTCTTGATCAAAACTCTTCACAGTATAGGGATAGAGGACATATACCTTAAGATCATCAAAACCATCTATGAAAAACCCACAGTTAATATCATGCTCAATGAGGGAAAACTGAGAGCTTTTCCTTCAAGGTCAGGAACATGGCAGGGCTGTCCACTATCACCACTGCTATTCAGCATAGTACTAGAAGTCCAAGCCTCAGCAATTAGATGACAAAAAGAAATAAAAGGCATCTGAATTGGTAAAGAAGTAGTCAAACTCTCACTCTTTACCGATGATATGACACATTATGTGGAAAACCCAAAAGACTCTACTCCAAAACTGCTAGCACTCATACAGGAATTCAATAAAGTGTCAGGATATAAAATCAATGCACAGAAATCAGTTGCATTTCTATACAACAACAAGAAGACAGAAGAAAGAGTAGTCAATCCTATTTACAATTGCACCCAAAACCGTGAGATACTTAGAAACAAATCTAACCAAAGAGGCAAAGAATTTATACTCAGAAAACTACAGAGTACTCATGAAAGAAATTGAGGAAGACACAAAGAAATGGAAAAAACGTTCCATGCTCATGGATATTTCACAACTACTCCACAAATATTGTGAAAATGTTATCTTACCTAGAGCAATCTACACATTTAATGCAATCCCTATCAAAATATCATCTACTTTTTTCAATTAAATGGAACAAATAATCCTAAGATTTACATGGAACCAGAAAAGACCCCATAGCCAGAGGAATGTTGGAAAAGAAAACTAAAGTTGGTGGGTATCACAATTCCAGACTTCAAGCTTTATTACAAAGCTGTAATCATCAAGACAGTATGGTACTGGCACAAGAACAGACACATATATGGATCAATGGAACAGAATAGAGAGCCCAAAAATGGACCCCCAACTTTATGGTCAACTAATCTTTGACAAAGCAGGAAAGAATGTCCAAGGAAAAAAAGACCGCCTCTTCAACAAATGGTGTTGGAAAAATTGGACATCCACATGCAGAAGAATGAAACTGGACCATTTCCTTATACCACACACAAAAATAGACTCAAAGTGGATGAAAGACCTCAATGTGAGACAGGAATCCATCAAAATCCTTAAGGAGAACACAGGCAGCAACCTCTTCGACCTCAGCCGCAGCAACTTCTTCCCAGAAACATCGCCAAAGGCAAGGGAAGCAAGGGCAAAAGTGAACTATTGGGACTTCATCAAGATCAAAAGCTTTTGCACAGCAAAGGAAACAGTCAACAAAACCAAAAGGCAACCGACAGAATGGGAGAAGATATTTGCAAATGACATATCAGATAAAGGGCTAGTATCCAAAACTTATGAACTTATCAAACTCAACACCCCAAAAACAATTAATCCAATCAAGAAATGGGGAGAAGACATGAAGACATGAACAGACAATTCTGCAAAGAAGACATCCAAATGGCCAACAGACACATGAAAACGTGCTAAATATCACTCAGCGTCAGGGAAATACAAATCAATAGTGAGATACCACCTCACACCAGTCTGAAACGCTGAAATTAACCAGTCGGGAAATGACAGGTGTTGGCGAGGATGCGGAGAAAGGGAAACCCTCCTACACATTTGGTGGGAATGCAAGCTGGTGCAGCCACTCTGGAAAACAGTATGGAGGTTCTCAAAAAGCTGAAAATAGGGCAGCTGGGTGGCTCAGTTGGTTAAACCACTGCCTTCGGCTCAGGTCATGATCCTGGAATCCCGGGATCGAGTCCTACACCAGGCTCCCAGCTCCGTGGGGAGTCTGCTTCTCTCTCTGACCTTCTCCCCTCTCATGCTCTCTCTCACTCACTCTCTCTCTCTCAAATAAATAAATCTTAAAAAAAAAAAAGCTGAAAATAGAGTTACCCTATGACACAGCAATTGCACTATTGGGTACTTACCCCAAAGATACAAATGCAGTGATCTGAAGGGGCACATGTACCCTGTTTATAGCAGCAATGTCTACAATAGCCAAATGAGGGAAAGAGCCTAGATTTCCATCAACATGTGAATGAATAAAGAAGGTGTGGTGTATATATACAATGGAATACTAGGCAGCCATCAAAAAACCCAAAATCTTGCCATTTGCAATGATGTGGATTGAACTAGAGGGTATTATGCTAAGCAAAATAAGTCGATCAGAGAAAGACAATTATCATATGATCTCACTGATATGAGGAATTTGAGAAACAAGACAGAGGATCATAAGGGAAGAGAAGGGAAAAATGAAACAAGTTGAAACCAGAGAGGGACACAGACCATAAAAGACTCTTAATCTCAGGAAACAAACTGAGGGTTGTTGGAGGGGAGGGGGTGGGAGGGATGATGTGGTGTGGGTGATGGACACTGGGGAGAGTATGTGCTATAGTGAGTGATGTGAGTTGTGTAAGACTGATGAATCACAGACCTATACCCCTGAAACAAATAATACATTATATGTAAAAGAAAGAGAGAGAAAGAGAGAGAAAATAAATCACGGTTTTTCAAAAAGAATCCAGGTGTCCGGGTGAGACTTTTGCACAGCAGAGATAACTTGAAAAATAGCAGATGCTTTTATTCTATTTACTACACTGCTCATTTACTAAGGAAATGGAAATTCTGGAAGTATGTCAGCAATGCTTAATCTAAAGATATGTGCTTTCCATAAAGGAATGGAGATAAGCCTAGCTTATCTTTCTCATCACAGACATGGCCTACACAAGGCAGAAATTTTCCAAACATAATATATGGTCCCCAAACTTTTTTTTTTGACCTGAGTTGTTGGTCAAACAGTCCCAAAAAGAATAACAGAAGAATCTTAAAAAGGTATGGTAAACAGTCAACCAGCCAGTGTGCACACATGGGAAAATTAATTATGTTGCACAACTTATAGAGTAATATATGTTTGTTAAACAAACAAAAAAACCCTAGAAATTATATAGATGAACCAGTAGTAAGAGTTGAGAATTATTTATTATCCTACTACCACTATTCACATCTTTGTATATAATTTTCTGGATTTTTTAATACATTACACATAAATAGACTATACATCTAATTTTTACAAGATTAGAATCATTGTATATATTATTTTATAAATGATTTTTTCATTTAAGAATATATTTCCATAAAAACAAATAAACTTCTGTTTAATTATTTTAACGACAGTGCTCTCCATTATACCATAATTATTTTATTAGAAAATGTAGGTGATCTCATTTTTTGACATCATAAAAAATGCTACAAGGAATAAATACTCTAGATGCATCTCTAGCCATTCCCTTAGGATAAATTCTTTAAAAAGGAGTTTGAGGTCATGTTGTGTAGATGCATAGGTTGTTTTGATGCACATTGCCAGATTGCCCTTCAGAAATGCTCTTCCAATTTATACTCCCACCTGCATAGTGTGAGTGAGCGTCCAAAGCATCAGTCTTCATGCTGTGCAGTAAATTCATTGACAGAACCAACTTCTTGTGGCTGTAAGAATCCACAGCCCTTATGACATATTGTCCATCACTCGCACATGAGCATAGCCAAGGAAAAAAATATATAAATAATACATACATGTGCAAACAAAACAAAAATCTTCAGGAATTTCTCATTTGGCAATAACTCCTAAATCATATTCTATTTTTAAATATCTAGTTTAATCAAGTCGCCATCTGGGTGTCAGTTTCTTTATTTATTTATTTTTATGTTATGTCAGTCACCACACAGTACATCATTAGTTTCTGATGTAGTGTTCCATGATTCATTATTTGCATATAACATCCAGTGCTCATTACAACATGTACCCACCAACCCCCCTCCCCTCCGAAACCCTCAGATTGTTTCCTGGGGCCCATAGTCTCTCAATGGTTCATCTCTCCCTCTAAATCCCCCCCTTCAGTTTTCCCTTCCTTCTCCTAATGTCCTCCATGTTTCCTTATAATATTCCTTATATGAGTGAAACCATATGATAATTGTTTTTCTCTGCTTGACTTATTTCACTTAGCATAATGCCCTCCGGTTCCATCCATGTCAATGCAAATGGTGGGCAATTATCCTCTCTGATGGCTAAGTAATATTCCATTGTATATATGGACCACATCTTCTTTATCCATTCATCTGTTGAAAGGCATCTTGGCTCCTTCCACAGTTTGGCTATTGTAGACATTAGTGCCATGAACATTGGGGTGCATGTGGCCCTTCCTTTCAGTATATCTGTATCTTTGGGGTAAATACCCAGTAGTGCAATTGCCAGGTCATAGCGTAGCTCTATTTTTAATTTTTTGAGGAATCTCCACACAGCTTTCCAAGGTGGTTGGTACCAACGTGCATTCCCAACAGTGTAAGAGAGTTCCCCTTTCTCCACATCCTCACCAACATTTGTTTTTTTCCCTGCTTTGTTAATTTTTGCCATTCTAAATGGTGTAACGTGTATCTCAATACAGTTTAAAAATGGGCAGAAGACATGAACAGACACTTCTCCAAAGAAGACATACAAATGGCTAATAGACACATGAAAAAATGTTCAACATCATTAGCCATCTGAGTATCAGGTTTTTTTATCCTCTAGATGTTCCCAAAACCTAGGGTTCCATTCCACAGAGGGAGAGAAAAAGGTGTGAGTTCCCTGGTTGAGAAGAGAAGGCCCTGCGTCTGGCCCAGCCAGCCTCACCTCCAGCCATCCCTCCTCTGGTTCTCTGCAGAGGCATCTCATGCCCCAGTGCTGTTTGCTGAGCCAGCTGGGCCACTTTTGAATTCTGTCTTTGGACATGCTATCCCCTATATCTTGGAACACTACCTTCATTCTTTCCTTTTTTGGCAAATTCTATTTCTCCACCAAGGCCCACCCCCAAGAACACCTTCTCTGAAGCTACTATGAACCCAACAGTTACCTTTTGTGTTTCTGATACCACCCCAGGTGTACCTCTTTTATACCACTTGTAATACTGAATGCAATGGTCTTATTCACATCTGTCTGTCCCATGAGACCACCTTCTGGGATAAGAACAGTGCTGTGGATTTTGAAGGTGCCCCTAGTAAGTACATGGAAAATGTATACATGAGCAAATGAAAAAACAGAGCCCTCCTGAGCTCTTTTGTGACCTCTCTAACAACTTCAGAGATTTATTCAAATCTACATCAATTCGAAGACTGTTATTTTGCATATTTAGGGACAAGGTTTTCCTTAGGGGCTTATCCCAGCCCAGGCTCCCACCAACAGCATACTCTCCCCTCCTTCTCATGAACAAGCACTACTCCCAGTGCTCATTCCTACCCTGGGAAAGCAGGTGATTAAACACAGTCTATACACATGTACCATGGGCCCAGCCAGGGACTATCCTTTCTCCGTATTGAGGGGATCAAAGAGAGAGAAGGATTGGTGACAAGAATTCTAGCTGAACAAAGGTGGGCTGTGAAATGTAAATGAGATGGTCTTTGTGTTCCCTTCTAGCAGCCACTATAATATGGCAGGGGAAACTAGCGAGAGGAGTTTAAAAGAGGTAAATGCGTTTCCATTCTATCAACTTGATCCTGTAGGACTTGGGTGCAGGACACAACATGAATTGCCCTCAAGCAATGTGAAGATTCTGTGGGTGCCTCATCAAGTAATGCTTTAGAAGTGCCAACACTATACAGCATAGTTCCCAAAGACTACTCTCCTCTTACTATTTTCACACAGCAAAACAGATCCCAGCTGCTTTTCATCAAAGCAAATCTGTTTTCATCAAAGACATGTTTATCTTTTTGCCATGAAACTGCGGCCTAGCCCCCTTGCTATGGCCGCAGCAGGGCTGCCGCCGAGCAACGAGCCCTGACTTTGGAAGATGGAATTCCAGGAGTTGAAATCTTACTTTCAAAACCAACCTTGAGGCCTGTGATAGAATTAGCCCTGGTATTTATGAAATGACTCACTTTCTCACCGTATTCAGGTCTCTTCTCAAACATCACCTCAGCACAGGCCCTCCCAGAACCATTCTTCAAAAATTGTACCCCCACCCCTTTCCAACCCCTTGTCTAGCTTTACATTTCTCCCAACATTTATTACTATTGGTATTCTGTTAGATTCTGTGTTTATTGTCTTCCACTGGTAAGGAAACACCATGAAAGCAAGGTCTTTGTGTCACTTAGGGGAAGAGTTGCCATCAGACAGTAGGAACTCAATAAATATTTGCTGCCTGCATAAATGGGAATTGTGATCATTCCTGTCATCAGATTATGATAAGAATTAAATGAATAAAACAAAAAAAATTACCATTTGCTTAGCACATTAGAAGTACACCATGTATGATAGTTAATAGATCTAATAATACTAATAATAAATATTCCATTCCCAGAGTCATTTTTTAAATTCAATACTGAAAATATAACTTTTATGTAGTCTGGTTTTACACTCTTTAATGAATAGCCCTGCTTCTCCCAAGAAAGGATTTGAGGTAGCTTACAAAAACATGTAAAACTTGCTTTGCCAACATAACTTACACAATTCTGGAATATTTTTACAGTTGTTGATAAAATACTAATGCATTTTATTTTCCTATGCATCTATCTCATGGCCAACACAATCAACAATCTCATTTTTCTCAGATACAATACTTAATGAGACCAGTGATCAAACTTTACAGAAAGAAGCTTACATTCATCTCCAATCAAATTACACACGGTGGTCTGGTGTTGTCCTCACTGGTACAGGTACCATTGCTAAGCGGTACTTGTGTATCATTCTCTGTCCTGTGGGTTCCACATTTCCATCTGCAGAGAGCAACTCTTGTGAAATATAGTAGGTGTCTTAGCTAGTGTTCTGGAAGAAACTTTCCTATAACAATAGTATTTATGTACTCTCTTAATGTATTTAATGACTCTCCAATATTGTGTATTACAAAGCTCACAGCTGTACCATGTTTCCTGTTTTTCCTTTTCATTATCTTTTGTGTGTAGATTTTGTGCCCAGTATTCCTCTGAGGTTAATCCTATAGAGTTTCCCATGTCCTCTAATTTCCAGTTATCCTTCTCATTCTATAGTGGCCTTCGTCCATATTTGTCATCTTGATCTCTGCCTTATTATGGCATTTGCATTTCTAATAAGGTTCCCAAAGTCCTTAGTCATGACTTAGTTCTTTTCGCACTTCTTCAATTATTTGATTAAGCAAACATATGCTCAAAAAATTGTTAAGATTCTTTAATTAAATTAATAAAGGCTCAAATAAGAGCTTTTGATTGAATTGATAAATGCTCAAAAATTTGTTTCTTTGTAAGCAATTTTGTGCTTTTATTAAGTCCAAAATAGGTGACATGTTTTACAGTCTATGTAGAAATTCTGAGCTTACCTCAAAAAGATTAGCTCAAAAAACTCTGAGAAACATGTATTATTTATAAATGGTTATAAGCTAAATCTTCACTATTATAGGTTATGAAAAAACAGGCTCAATTTTAACCTGGTCACCAGAAGCATGCACCAGTCGAAGTAGTCAAGATAAAATTCCATCCAGCTGAACCTTGAGGGGACACACTTTAGCTTTACATATTCAAGAAATATTCTAGACTAGAAATGAAACATGAGAAGAAATCACCAAGTTCAGGAAATCAGAAAAGATAACCAGATAAAGCAAAGGGTAAAACCATTCCTAAGAAATTGATACCACGTTTTTCTGCCTAATTGCTAAGTTGTGCCTGAGCCACAAATCTGACTGTAATGGGCAAAACAAAGAGGAATGCATATTTGGTTACAAAGCTCACAAAGTGTCAGTTCACTTAAGAGAGTCACAGGTCTTCCAAGCAATGAAATCATAGAAAAGTTTCCCTTGTGTGTCCTAATGAAGGGAATACTGTGTGAGGGAGTGAATCAGTTCCTCAGCAAGCCCTATATTAGATGCCAGGGAGAATCAGACAGGCGAGCTTCCAGAGGAGCAGTAGATGTCATTGCTGACAAGGCAGCTCACAGAAAGTGGTCCATAAGGAGTCAAGACAACGGTCCTAGGGTGCAGCTCTCGATTCGAAAATAACTTCCAGAATTTTTAAAAGAATGCAACTCTCTGCCCATTCAGTAAATATTTATTGAATATTTTATGGGTCAGGTACTGTGCTGGGCATGAGGGAGGAAGCAGTGACAAGACAAATGTAGTTTCCTCTTCAGAGAATAACATACTTGTTGGAAAGATAGACCAACAACCACAAAACATTGAGATGTGTGCAAAATGAGATAACATCTAAATGCTGAATATTCACCATCTTAACATTCTCATCTCTAGTTGCTTTTCCTGCCACCATATTACAGTAGAGCTACTCTTACTCTCGCCCACTCCTGTGTTACTGCGGCAGAGCGCCTCCAACTCTGTTTCATGAAAGCCAATCTCTAACCTGCACCTCCTCCCCTAGCTCCCACTCACTGACATGATTCTTTACCCTCTCTGCTATCTCCAAACCATCAGACACATTCTAATTATCCATCAGTCAGTCCCCACTTTCTATTTTCTTTCTGAATCATTTAGATCACATGCTGTATAACTATTATCGCCTCCTTGAAAGTCTCCTCTCCTCCTTTACACCTCTCTCTTCTGTCACACTTGCCTGGAATAAAACCAAGCCTGGTGGACTCCAGTTTATCCACACCTGTGTTTCTCTCTGTCAAATAAATAAATAAAATCTTTTTTAAAAATAGAATATTCCTGGAGGAAAACACATGCATGAAATAGAGCTAACCAGGTTCATTCTAAATTCATGACGAGAAACCTAAATGAAAACACTCAAGACTTTTCTTATGTTTCCCTCAGTAAATTAGTTTTTCCTATCTTGTTATGATTACTTTATACTTTCTACAGTCTCTTTCCTCAAACCCTCTTTAAATATGAATTAAATGATTTTTTAAATGTTCTGATTAAAAGACAGACACCATCAGGTAAGAATTCATATTCTTTCTCCCCACCAAATCTGTGAGTCTACCTCATCTCTACCCATCTTTGCCCCATTTCTCTTGTTTCAGTGGAGGAAGCAAAGCTCCTCCAACAATGGCCCACCTACCTCTGGAGCTCTGCGACGCTGATTCTCCAGCCCCTTCTCAAGGAGTCCCTTGTCTTTGTTGCACTTTCAATCTCTTGCTTGTCATTGGATTATCCCCATCAATACATAGACATGCTGTAGAATTTCCTATGGTTAAAAACAAACAAACCAAGGAACAAAAACCCAAATCCCTTACCCAATATTCTCCTCCAGCCGCTAATCAATTTCTGTTTCACATACATTAACAACAAATAAAGAAGTAAGATTTTAAAAAAATAATAAGGGGTGCCTGGGTGGCTCCGTTGGTTAAGCAACTGCCTACAGCTCAGGTCATGATCCCGGAGACCCAGGATCGAGCCCCACGTCGGGCTCCCTGCTCAGCAAGAAGCCTGCTTCTCCCTCTCCCACTCCCCCTGCTTGTGTTCCCTCTCTGGCTGTGTTTCTCTCTGTCAAATAAATAAATAAAATCTTTAATAATAATAATAATAACAATAATAATAAACCCACTTCTTTCCTTCTTGGGGTTTATTCCCATTTTACTTACCCAAAGGATTCTAATTAAACTTTTCTGTTAAGACCCTCCTTGATCTCCATGCTGCCAAATATACTGGATGGTTTTGTATTTCACCTTAACCCCTACCAGTCCCTCCTTGAAACCTACCCATCTTCCACTCTAGCACAGCCCTCTGGCTTTCCGCCTACGTCCGGGACCCGCTTGCTGAAATCCATTTGCTGGCTCTTCCTCTTCTGTGACACTGCGCCTCGGAGTTCGCACTCCTGTAGTCAATTGCCTACTTTACATGCAAGGACAGCAGGCTGTAGCGTGGAAAGAGAGAGGACACCCCGTCGCGAGGACTCTGGGCAACAAATGATGGTAACAATGGATATGGAGAGAAGTGTGTTGACCCAAGAGATGTTCAGGAAAAAGCAATAGCTGGATTCAGAGATTGAGAGATATGCTAGGGGGTGGGGAAACTGGAACAGGTAGTCAAGGGTCCCTACCAGGGCGATGTCATTCACTGAGACTGGGAATTTGGGAGGAAAATGGGCTGCATATAATACATCCTCTAGAAATTTTCCAGAAACCTGACTTTTCTCAGCTTAGCCTTTAAGAAAAATAAGACCTCAGAGGATAAGAGGTGGATTCCCCAGCCAAAAACCTTGAAATGCAGGAATTGCCCCTGAAGAACCATATGTTCTGACCATCTCTGACTTCCAGAAGTGCAGGGACCCTGTCTGCTGTACCCAGCCCTCTGTCCCTAGTGTTAGTGTCACACAACAGGTGCTTAGTGAATAGTTATTGAGCACCTGAAAAGGAAACATGGCTATTAATAAAATAAGGAGATTACCTGCAACCCTCCCCACAAAAAAATAAAAGAAGCAAGAAAAAAAAAAAGAAAACATAGCTAGTAACGTCTTATAAACAGCTAAGAAATGAACCAGAATGGATGGGTACCTTTTTCCTTTGCCTCTCCTCCTTCTTGACAAAGTGGAAATATTATTAACAACTTTCTTTCACAGTTATTGTAAGAATTAAATACAGTGATAACTAGAAAAGCTTAGAACAGTGCATGGATCATAACAGATGTTCAATAAAAGCTAAAAACATGGTAAAAAAAACATCCATTTTTTTTAACAGAACTTCTACTTGGCTGTGTACAAGTGCCAAATGACTTTTATGATTTTTTTTTTCTTAAAGGAAACCATGAGACTTAAAGAAAGAGAGGAAGAATCCTGAGAATGACTAGAACTTCGGAGCTCTGCTTTAGTCTCCCAAGCACATAAAAAGACCTGGACTTCATGAAATGGCCAACTGAAAGAATCTACCTGCACAGCAGCCCTAGTTCTATTTCTCTCTGTGACCTGGAGTCAAAGGAAGCCAAGTCTCCTAAGAGGGTGCTGAGTGAAACTTAAATGTTGCAGTGAAATTCCTTGTGAAGGGAATCCAATGTTGCTAGTCTTTGGGGTTCTCCCATGTCATACCTGCCAGGGACATGAGTCCACATGTAGGACAAATCGATGACTGCACAAGTCACATTCAAAAGGTTAAGCACACAAGGCACAAAAGGAGAGGCAGCCCAGCAAGAATGAACCTCTCACTCCCTTCGTATCTCGGAGGAAAGTCTGAACATCTCCGGATTAGAGGGATCAGCCAGAGTCCCAAAATAAGCACATGAGCAAAAGGAGTAGAAAGCATGATAGACAACAGAGACCGTGGATGCAATTAAAATATCCTAAAGCCATTTCTGCCATCATAGCCGCTGCTCCCTCATATCTAAATCACCTCCCAAAATATCTAGGAACAAGAGTCAGCTGAGGCCAGCCTGGTTTTCAGTGGGCCACAGCATGGTGAAAGGGACAGCACACATTCATCAAACGAGCCTCAACCATCAGGGTTCGTCCAGTGCTCTACAGTTTACAAAGCCCTATAATAGAGATATAATGGGGAGGATGTTCTAGAAATACTTTCCAACTCTTTTTTTTCCCCCCATTTCCTCTTGTCCTGTGACCGACTACCCATCCATGAATCAGTGGCATTCATGGCTTCAAGGAAAGGACAGACACTTGCCTAGAACAAAGGAGTCATTCCTCAGTGTTAAGTTTCAAATTCAACCTGTTTTTTTCTGTCCAGAGACAACATTTTTGAAAGCCAAGATATGTTGAAAGAAAAAAAAAAAGTATT